>JAGKTI010013832.1:0-22477 GCA_018397915.1 Birgus latro
GGTTGATAAGTGTAAGAACTGAGTTTTTGATGCATTAAAAATAACAAGATTATTTTTACCCCAATCAGAGATACGAGCCAAGTCAGACATTAGGTGTGCCATAGCCTCATCCCTTTTTTGTTGAAAAACTGCTGAGATGGACGCTGCGGAAACCGAATGGAAAGGTGAAGGGTGGAATCATCAGCATATGAGTGGATAGGGTTAGATGTACATCTTAGAAGGTCATTGACAAATAAAAAGAAGAGAGTTGGTGATAGGACAGAGCCCTGAGGAACACCACTGTTGATAGGTCTAGGAGAAGAACGATGGCTGTCTACAACAGCGGCTATAGAATGACCAGAAAGGAAGCTAGAGATGAAGGCACAGATAGAAGGATAGAAACCGTAGGAGGGCAGTTTGGAAATTAAAGATTTATGCCAGACTCGATCGAAAGCCTTTAAGATGTCAAGTGCAATGGCAAAGCTTTCGCCAAAGTCCCGAGAGGAGGATGACCAGGAGTCTGAAAGGTAGGTGAGAAGATCTGAGGAACTACTATGTTATATACTTTTTCTAGATCCATAATAACAGCATACAATTTTTTTCCCTTCTCTAATGATTTTCTGCTTATACCTCCTTGTTTCTTTCCAACCAGTTCCTTGATTTTACCTCTGCCAACGCTTATCCTGCTATGCATCTTTCCAATTGCACTGAAGAAACAATAGATACAATGAACAAACTGGGTCCATACCTTTGTGGTCGGGGCCATCAGTGGTGACATACATGTTATGTGGGAGGAACCTGAGCGTGGCCTCGGAGATGTGCACCTGTCCTGGCCGCCCTGTTGACTCCATTTGATTGGCCAGAGTTACATCATTAGACCACACATCAAACTTGAAGCGCTTTGTGCCCACGATACCACACAGAACCTGATATTAAATAAAATACACACTCCTTTTGGTCCAGCAATTTTTTTTCTTTTCATTTTAAACAGTCCACCACCAGATAATTTCATTCAACATAGAATGGATCTCCAGCCATGACAATGATAATAATGGGTGTATCTCACTCCTTCAGTCTGAAAAGTAATCCCGATCTAATCTGCATGATCAGGTAACAGTAACAGCCAATTTCACTTTACCCCCATTGACATGCAGGGGTCTAAGATCAGGCCTGTGTAGTCCAGTATTGAATTGTTTTTGTTTTTCTTGGAAGAAACAGTTTGCAGGCCCATGCATGGCCTTTGGTTCCTTCTTCCTTGGAGAGAGAGAGAGAAAAAAAAAAATCATAATACTTCTTTTGACAGCACTACATTATAGAAAAACCTTCATTCACCTCTTAAGAATCAATCCAATAGTAAATCCTAACTATGACTGAAGCATTCTAGACCAGCAAGTACAGATGATGTAAGGTACTTCTAACTCTCGCTAATTCAAATCCTTCTCTTCTCACCAGAACATCACACTGGGAGTCACCATCTTCCTCAATAATCATCACTTTACACTTACCTGCATTTACTTTCAAGATGTGAAGATCACAGACATCAACTAAACTCTGCAAGTTCCTGTTCACTATAGTAAGATGCACAGCACCATCAGCATACATCAGATATGATATACTCTATCCTTCACCATTCTTTACTATCCCCATTCCTTTCTCCATCACCCATTTTTTACCTCTCTCACAGCCCCATCCAAATAAATATTGAACAGCCATGGGGATATCACACATCCCCATCTTATTCCAACACCAATGTTAAACTACCCACTCTGACAACTACCATACTCTGGAAACATTAAATATCACAGCTTAATCCCTAGGCAACTAACTTCACTGATCAACGATAGTTCTACAGCAGGAGGTAACTATCTTCAAAGACTGAAGACTGACTCTGATCGATTTCTAATTTTTTGTGTGTCACAGGGGACTTACAGTATAGGTGATTTTTTGCTTTGTTAAGGGATTAAATACTGTAAGTACCAATACTATTACCAGCAAGGTGGTGATTTCCCTTACAGGCTACATATATAATAATCCACTACAAATGTAATTTCCAGTATGGTTGTATAAATAAGTGGATGGTTTTTGTCTTGACAGTGGAGCTAAAAATACAGACAGCTTCAGTGATGAGTGAATGTACAGCATGTGTGGTCCATTTCACATTCACTGGGAACCCTGCTGATGTTTGTTTTGTTTCTACACTTTCCTATTTCTGGACCCTACACGCCTCATTCTTTGTGCTGAACATGTGATAGTAAAGGTGAAGACATTGATATGTATGCTTAAGTCAGGGTTGGCATTAATTAAATCAAACTGATTTAATAATGTGATTAAATCACTTTTTCTTTTTTGCTAAAAAAATAATGATTTTTTTTTAAATGTATATTTTTGTGATTTTTTCTTTCTAAAGGTTAACAAAAATAAAATCTGAAGGTTTATAAAAGTTGTGAATAACTTTGTGTTGGCATTCATTTATTCAGATACTTATGCATTAAAAGTTAGCAGATTTTGGAGAATGGTGCCTGTTGGAACTAGGCAAACCACACTCACCGGCCGCCCTCACGAAGTGAACTGCCAAGGCTCCCGGTTGCATACCACAGGAACCTTCCGATGACGTCATCACTCGTGACTTAGCAGGTGTGTGCGTGCGCACACACACTAACACTCTCGTCCTCTCTTCTTAATTTGACAGAAGATTCCAAGGACGAAGCTGGATGGTCTATTTGTGTCTGATACACACTATGTATCCAATACATAGACTTTTGTGTGAGTACCATCAACACCCAATACATACTATGTATCCAATACATATACTTTTGTTTAATTACTATCAAGACCCAGTCTGTGGCCACATACAGATATGTGATGTCTCTTAAAGTATTATAAACTTTCTAGTCTCGGCTGACTGCTGCATGCAGCCGCTCGGTCGAGGCACCTTCCTTGGTAAGACAATCAGCCAGTTGTTGTGATATATCCACCCAGGATACCTCATCACTCTCCCCCGGCTCCAACATGTCCCGCAACACAGCAATATCAATGCGCAATCTCCTGTCTTCTACGCTCTTACAAGAGTAAAGGGCATCCACCAGACTCTTGTTGTTGACGAAACACTTTATTTTGATCTTTCCACATCCAGAAACCTCACGCAATATGTTGGAGAGATATACAGCAGTTTCAGCACATTCAAGCAGCGCCAACGCCTCAACAGATAAGGTAGATTTGACGACCCTCCTGATCTTTCTTGTCTGCCAGAATATAGGACATCTTGCCTCACTAGCATCTCGTAGGAAGATAACAAAACTTCCCTGAGATCCATTGCCTACAAGGTTGGCAAATGAGGCATCCGAAAAGCACTCTATATGACAGTCCTTGATCGGCCCCATTCTTGGAATGTATAGCTTCATGTTGTCAGTCTTCACCCTTGAGATCACCTTATTGAGTCTAAGCAAATCCGCTACGGTAGCTCGACTGCTATTCACGCTCAACTCACACACATCAAAGGCAATATCTGGCCGAGTGTATGTGGCAATCCAATTGAGTTGCCCAATTAATGCTCGGTACTCCATTTTCTCAGACTCGGACAGCTCCCCTGATTTTACTGCTGCACAATGTTTACTCAGCGTGACTGGTTTCAAGGATGAAGCATACTGGAATTGGTCGAGCGTTATGCTGCCATCGATGTTGGAGATGACATTGAGAACAACGTATTTGAAGGCTTTTGATTCTGAACTGCCGATGAGGAATATTTGACTCAACCGATCTATCACTTGCTGTTCGAACTCATGTGTACCAGCCCAAAGGAAGTCGTCGACGTAGATGCATACAATGCCTTCGACTTTGCCACCATTGCTTCAAGAGAACAACGCTGAATCCAGTGATGATACTTTAGCTCCGAGACTCAACAACTGATCTTTTAAGCGCAGATACCAATGCCTAGCAGCATCACAAAGGCCGTAAACAGTTTTCTTTAGTCTCCATAACTTACCATTTGCATATTCAGGCGGAGGATGTAAATGAACAACTCTCTCAATGTCGCTACCTTGCACGTAGGCAGCTTTCACGTCCATAGTGTGGCAATCCCACTGGTTGGTGGAGGCCAAAGAAAGTGCCAAACGCACTGCTTCCTTTGAACAAGTAGGCGAGTCTTTTCGGAGATCCACTGTGTCTTCCTCAAATCCTCTGGCGACTAAGCGGGCCTTAACAATAGGCTTTCCATTTTTCAGTTTTTCTGTCACAACCCATCGAACCGTAATGGCACCTTGCCCAACATCATCTACTTCCTCATACACATCATTATTCTGCCAGTTTGTAATTTCATTTTCCTTAGCGCATAATACGGCCTCAGAGTTGAAAAGAACAATCATTTCTGTGTCATCATCAACAACTTCCCATTCGCTAAGATCCTTCTCCAAACCTATCCAATCAATGCTGCCATCAGAGTCCCTCTTCAAATTATAGTAGTGTTTGTACTTTCCAGTGGCTTTACCTGCCCGACTTATAATCCTTCCAGACACCAACTCTCCACTTTCTGAATGTATTCCCTTTATACGTTGACCAACAGAAACTTTGGGAAGCTGATTAATCAGAACAGAAACTGTGGGAGGCTCATCGATTGGAACCACACCATCTTCCGACTCATCATCTGGTGGACAGTCATTCAACACTTGCATAGGATTGTCATTAGGCTTCTCCTGGACAACATTGTTCTTCTCATCACTGCTGACATCACTTTCAACTGTAGTATCTTGCTCTGGCGCTCGCGCTAGACGACATACGTGCACTCGCACGTATACAACGCCGTGTCTCACCAGAATTTGTTTCCCATCTCTGCCTATTACAATTCCAGGACCGTGCCACTCATGACTGTCATTTCTTTTGTAGAAGACTTCATCTCCATTCCGGATGTTGTTTAGGTCACTCGAACGTACGTTGTGCCACAGAGCCCTAGCCAAGCGTTCATCTGATTCAGTCTTTATAAACTCTTGTCTAGCTAAATGAAGAGCGTTCAAGTTGTCTCTCACAATTTTCGATGGTGATGAAGGTTCCAAGGCTGGAGGATCATTTGCATACAAATTAGGCAGACTAGGGTTTTGACCAAAAACAAGTTGGTTAGGAGGAAAGCCTGAGTAGTTGGTGAGAGCATTTCTTGCCGATACTGCCCATGCCAAGGCCACATCCAATTCACACTGGCTATCAGCCATTATCTTCCTAACAATGTCACCAATGACTGCATTTTGACGCTCACAGACTCCGTTGCTCCAAGGACTCTCTGCAGACGTTGTCATGATCTTGATATTGAAGGCTTCTCCCAATGCTCGCATTTCCGCATTATTGAATTCACAGCCATTGTCTGTAAGAATTTTTCTAGGTGTGCCAAACACAACAATCCAGCTCCGAAATATTAATGGTGGGCGCACACTTATCTGCGATTACTATCGCATTACAATACCTGGTCGCCAAATCAACAAGGACTAAGAAATAATGCCTCCCCCAAGCTTTTAAATCCATGGCTATGGCTTCGTTAAACTTAGATGCCATGGGCAAACTGACTACGGGTCGGGGCTTGGCTTTCTTAAATCTGCAGCAGACTGTACAAGCATCAGATACAGCCTTGACAGCCTGTTCCAGTTTTGAACTTTTAATTCCGACATCTGTGATCAGTTTAATTAGTTTTGCTGATGTTGGGTGTCCAAATTGCCTGTGAAGCTTCAAAGCGGTTTTTTCTACATCACCCTCACGAGCTGCCAACATGATTGTTTCACAAAATTCACGATCTAGTCATAAGGAAATTGGAAGTAAGTAATGGCCTGAAGATGAGGACCTTAAATCAATGATAGTTCCACAAATTTTGACCTGGTCAGTTCCAAGGTTAATCAACATTTTTGCTTTTTTCATGGAACGTCTACTCAACAGCAAGGGAATATTGCAGTCCACAACATCAGTCACGATGGTAGCACGCATGTTTCCAATGTAGCAGGGCAGAGTAACACGTTTGAGGGAAGAAACTGTTACACTATCAGCAAAAGTAAATGTTGAGGATGACGCTTCTTCTCTTACAGCATCACGTTCATAATCAGTGAGCTCACTTAGATAGCAATTGATCCATTCAACTCCACATACAGTTGTAGAACACCCTGTGTCTAGAAGAGCACATCCCTTAGATTCTTCTACTAGAGTCTGTGACTTACCTCTACTAGCGGCATCATCCGCATAGCCCATAAATAACGACAGATGCACTGTTTCAGAATTCTCTTCTCGACTGCCGTTGTTTTCGTATGCGTCCGGACAGTCATGTGCCCAATGAAATCTAGAATCACATACGAAACACCTTGATACCTTTCCGTCAGGCCCAAGTGGGTTCTGACTCCTGCCGGTGGATGAGCACTGGGGAATTCTAACAGATACGGTTGAACATCGGCCACTACCCCGACGTCGATCACGTATTGCACCACCCCGCAACATTCTCCGTCCTCGTCGAGTACCTCTAGCATAAAGCGTTTCGTCACCCTCAACTTCGTCACTCCAAAATACTGGTTCGTCTTTCACCTCCCTGGCAGACACCGATGCCTCGTTCTGCCTGCCAATTTCACCAGCAAAAATACAATTCAGGGCAGATTTCATATTTTTGTATGTCACCTCAGTTATCGCGGACATCACTAGTTGTCGTTCACTGTTTGAAAGTTTGCATGCAGCTAAGAGCATAAAAGCCATCACAGAATCTGGCAGTTCCATGTCCTGCTTGGTAAATTTGAAGTAAACATTCTCAAATTCTGTCACGAACTCCCGAATGTTCATATCACTGGCTCTTCTGAAGTTATATAGCTCATAAAACGCTGCAAACTGTCAACGTCCTTTGTCCACGAGAAATAAACCGTCTAATTTTTTCAGCAGGGTCTGAACACCATCCTTCTGCTTTAGAACATCTGTTTCAATCTGCGAAGATGCCACCCTCGCTCTTCCAGACAATGACAGATGAATAGCTAAGGCTTGTTTTTCTGCTGCTAGGTCCGTTAGTTCGCACCAAATGCCAATGTCTTTTTTCCAGCTCTCATATGTAGAATCATTTTCCAGTTTTGGAGGCCACTTGGTCGAACACGACGCCATTCTCGCAACTACGCTTTGCTACCAGTGTTGGAACTAGGCAAACCACACTCACCGGCCGCCCTTACGACATGAACTGCCAAGGCTCCCGGTTGCATACCACAGGAACCTTCCGATGACGTCATCACTCGTGACTTAGCAGGTGTGTGTGTGCGCACACACACTAACAGTGCCATTAGAAATTGCTACATTGTATGACAGAAAAATATTTTTACATTTGTGTAACTAAGTACTGAAATTATTTGTACAGTACAGTGCATCTGAAACAATGAGCCATAAATCAAAAACCAAAGCCATAATACTAGGTAGGCTATGCTTGGTCACTTAAGGGCATGTCATTATAATATCAGCTTAAGATTTTTCTGTGTGGTAATATAATCAGCTTTGGAATATGTTGTCTGGATTACCACTGGCAACTCAGCCTTAACCAGTAGTGCACAGACAGGACTTGAATATATACTTATCTGGATTCTGGACAGTGGTTTTCAGCCTGAACTATCACTGGATAGACAGGACATGAAGTTAACAGTATTTAGTACACTGCTTTTAAATATTAGCTATATAATAAACAGAAAAATCAAATAAATAAATAATCATTGCTTTTTTTATTTTTTTATTTTTTAAAATAAAAAAAAACACCAACCCTGGCTTAAGTCTATTACAGTATTAGAGAGGTATGCCTTCATGCGGAGGCACTAATATTGATGTGGTTATACATATGTCTCTCAGTTCCCTCCTCATCCTCTTTTTTGGGGGATGGCAGACTGCATAGAAGGGCAACCTCAGTCTATAGTCCATAAGGTTCATATCCTAATGATCCTGGAGCCTCAACAAGTCAAACCACAATATCTGTAGGAAAGAACCATTATGTTCAATGTTTCATTAAAATGGGGGCACAAGTCTGTCTTGTGTATGTTTATACATATTTCCTACACATAACTAATTACAGTATATACTATTCAATCAAATAAACAAATTCACACACCTTGCCTGTATGTATGCCAACCCTCATATTGACATCCTCATTGGTATCTGTGTCAAATTCCTGTATGGCATGTATCATAGCCAAGCCCATGTTAACGCAGCACTGGGCATGGTCAGCACGTGGCTCAGGACAGCCAGACACACTGTAGTAGCAGTCACCCAGCGTGCTGATCTTCTCACACCCACATCGCGCACACAGCACGTCAAATCTCCCAAACAGATCATTAAGCAGGCCCACCAGCTGCTCTGCTGTCTACAAAAAATCAGTAAAAACAATTACAGTACATTAGATAATTGTTGCTATGAAAATTCAGTAAATTTCTCTGCAATTAACTCAGTTTCCAAGTGAAGAGGCAATGTGCTAATCCCATTAACCCCTGCCAGATTGATTCTTTGTAAGAGAATCTACCTCCCCTGAATCACAGTTTTATAACCAATGCAAACTGTACCTCATGTAAGACTTGCAGCTTGACCTCTGTAGACCTCCACTGTGTCTCATATAAAGTCTGCAGCTCGGCAAGGGTTAACAAAATTTTATTAACACAAGCTGAAGTTACATACCACCCATTCACCAAAACAAAATGAAGACATCATGAAAAAAGCTGATGAATAATCACAAACCCTTGAGTACTACACAGGTGTATGAGGTCTGTTCAGAAAGTATCCAACCGTTGGCTCTAAAAAAATAAATGACTAACCTGTTGATAAGGCACTGCACTATGGTGAGAGAAACACAGTCCAATGGTAGCTATTTAAGGACTTTAATATTGGAGCAAAAACTACACTGTTCCCCTTAAGAGTGCCAGCCTGGGACTGACGACATCTGCCTAGCCCGAAGCATGGGAGATCAGCACTCTTAGGATCTAGCAGTGGGGATAAACAGTGTGTGTGTGTGGGGGGGGGGGGGGATAAAAGGGGGGGGGGGGGCATGGATATACAGTGGGGGTACAATACTCCCCTGGGTAGCTGAGATGGTGTCTCCTGACACTAGAGAGGAGTTATATGGGGGTTTGTCTATATTACTAAGGTAGAGGCGACGTTTGTACAAGGAATAATTATGGTATAGGGGTTGGATGGAGGACAAGGCCATGTCTAAGGGATGTAATCTAGTAATATATAAGGTTAAAATGGATATACTGTATATATATATACATATATCTCTATTTAAGATACACAAGGATTATTATGATGAAGGTTGTTACATAGAGAAATACAGTCTGTCACTGTGGTGATGGATTAAGTATGGGTTATGGTTTCATTAAGGCTCTTATATATAATGGTTATTGATAGGTATACACTTTTAACTTTTTTCTAAATAGTTTTCACAGTTTTTGACTTTTTATTTTATTTTTTATTTATTTATTTATTTTTTTCAGTTAGGCTCTGTAGTTCACACTTTACTGTATCAGAGAAATGCCTTCATTTGCTGGTGGTACTCTTTTAGTCCACAGTTTATATAGTAATCTGTTGGCGTTGGGAGTCACTAAACGTGAGGGCACTAAGTACGGGTAGCTTCAACGTCCTGTGGAGGTTGTACTATTCCTGTTGCGATTCTGATTTCTTGCAGTCTGCATTCCATCTTCCTGACACAACAGTGCCCTGCACAGATCATGCGTATGAACCCTAGAATAGGGACAGCCACAGGGGGAAAACACAACTGTTGGATGTACCCATGAACAGCTGAAGGCTAGAGAAAATTGATCCATAATGAAGTCACTGTCGTTGAGGAATGTTACCATACGCAAGCTGGGGGGGAGGTGATGGTAATGTTAGCATATGGTAGGGTGGAAGTCATGTCGATCAATTGGAAGATGTCACCACCGCCGATCTACGCACCAGTCTCACCCACTGTGCACCTATTCTCAGCACCTGTTCAGTGCTCGCCATATAGTGTCGGACTACAACATCGTATTCACAACCAGTCTCATCCACTGCGAGCCACGCCAGCACGGTCTTAACTTCAAGCAAGTTACCTCCACATTCGCAACCAGTCTCATCTCCAGCGGGCCGACCCGCCACTCACCAGTCGTAAGTCCTGTCTTAACTTCAAGCCAACGACCTACTTCACTTCATTCACGACTCAATCCAAGTAACTATATTATAGTTTAACCTTCATCCACCCATTCTCGACCTTCTATAGAGATTATTCTCTGGATTTTCTCTACAGATTGCATATTATGCAAATATTCATCTCACTCCCCTCACTTCATACTCATTCCCACCGACTATATTTATAACTCATCTCACACTTCACTCTTTATTTATTAAACCCCGCATCCATTCATCTTCATTCATTTTCACTTCCCAATTCTTTTATATTCACACTGTAAATATATACATCTCCCTTCTCATCCTTCATCCTACATTTTATCACCACACTACATGTCATACTTTGAATATACAGAACTAGCTCCCACCGAACACAGCCAACAAACTGCAAATGACCAAACAAACCCCATGGATGATTCAGTGACTCATCTCTGCAGTGGCCGCTCATATCCATGCCACACCTCAGCAACTCAGACTTCATTTCCCACTGACCCACATACTGTAAATCCAGATACCTCATACTCTACCCCTGATTCTACAAAGCTTACTTCTATCCCTGCTCCTTCAACTATTGTTACCTTTCCTCACTCACTTCATCCCACCACTGCCACCAAATGTAAGGCACTGCACTATGGTATGAGAAACACAGTCCAGTGGTAGCTATTTAAGGACTTTAACACCGGAGCAAAAACTACAGTGTTCCCTCGAGAGTGCCAGCCCGGACCTGACAACATCTGCCTAGCTTGAAGCGTGGGATAGAGTTTTGACTCAGTACTTTTGGGATCTAGCAGTGGGGATAAACAGTGTGTGTGTGTGGGCGGAGGGAATATTACAGTGGGGGGCATGGATATACAGTGGGGGGGGCATGGATATACAGTGGGGGGGCATGGATATACAGTGGGGGCCATGGATATACAGTGGGGGGCATGGATATACAATGTAGGGCATGGATATACAGTGAGGGTACACTACGACAATGACCTCCCCTCAGAGTAGGTCCCTTCTGACTTGACACACATAGCTCAGTGTTCTTTCCACTGCCTGAAATATTTTTCAGATTTGGTTTTCGATATCTCCTGCAGGTGTTTCATTGCAATCGTCATGAACTCTTCTCTCATCTAAAATTGGGAACCCTTCTGCAAATTTTTAGCTTGGAAAATTACCAAAAGTCATACAGAGCTATGTCTGGTGAATAGGGAGCCTGCTGGACCTGCAGGATGTTGTGCTTGGCCAAAAATTCCTGAATCAGTTGAGAAGAATGAACAGAGGTGTTGTCATGGTGCAGTTTACAACCTGTTGCTTTCCAAAGGTCTAGTCTCTAATGCCGGACTGCACCACAAAAACGACAGATTCCATCAAACTGCGCCACAAAGACAACAGATTCTGCCAAATTGCGCCACAAAGACAACAGATAACATCTGGGTAATAATGTTTGTTGACAGTCTGACCTGGTGCGTATTCGTGATGCACAACACCAGGGTAGTCGGGGGGGGGTCAACATGTGAGTCCCTTTCACCTTGCTGAAGACCTGTTGTGCTTTTTTTTTGGCTAAGGCAATACTGCATGCTTTCATTGGATTGACTTTAATTTTGGTTTCTGGGCCGTACCCGTACACCCAAGTCTCGTCTCCAGTGATAACAGCCTTCAGAAAGTCTGTTTCTCAATTTGCACGCTCCAACATGTTTTGAGCAATGTTCATCCAAGAGATAATGATACATGCGATGAAGCACATGCAGAAGATCCCGAAAACCTACTTTGCAAAATGTTTCAGGCTTTGGAAAGAACGCTGGGCTACGTGTATCAAGTTAGAAGGGACCCTACTTTGTGGGGGATTAGTGTCCTACCTCAACAGGTAAGCTATTTATTTCTTTAAAGAGCCTAAGGTCGGGTACTTTCTGTACTGACATCGTGCACCGCAACTATTCACCAAGTGTGAGTGAAAGAATACAATTGATAAATTTTTAACTATATCACTCATGGCAGTCCAGGCTAACTGGTAGTTATACCTTGTTGGAGCTCATGCGTGTGAAGCCCACAATATCAGCAAAAAGGATGCTAACATTGTCCATCCCATGCATGTTGAAAGGCCGGAAAATAGTGGTGAGGTCGCTTGCATGTGATGGTCGTGGTGAAGACAGTTGCTTGAAGTAAACAATAAATTGGACATGAGTATCAGAACAACTTCATCTACCTACCAACATACCGTTAAACCTATTGTGTGCCAGATGCCTGACAGCACTGATGATACAGTGCTACCTCACTGTTCTCTGTATGCAAGTGGAATCTTAATGTCATGCCATATCACTAAGCTCAGAAAACATCCTGAACAGGTATGAGAAGATGATGCACCTCAAAAAGGAGCTTGGTTCAAATATTTTAGCTGCAGTTGTACTCTGGCTCAATTATACCAATTTTATTATCAGAAAGAAGTGAAGTCAGTTAAAGTTATATTTATGATGCACTCATGTATCGTATCATTTTGTGTCATTTATAAAGCTCCAACACGCTTGCTTGTGCCAGCTTTGGTCACCTAATGGCAGCTCTCCATGCTGCCTAATCTCTAGCAGCCTCTCCATTCAGTCCCTTATCCCTTAGATCACAATGTATGACCTCATCCCAGGTCTTTTATGGTCTGCCTCTCGCAACTCTACCCTCCATGTTCACACCTCTCAGCTTCTGCTTCTGTCTGTCATCCTCCACACTCTCAACATTCCCAAACCATCTCAATCTACCCCTCATCACAACACCAATACATTTAAGTCTCATCCTTCCTCTCAACTTGTCAATCACAACCCTTTTTTTTTTCTTTTTTTTTTTTTAAATGCAAGAACGTATGAACCAAAGGCCAGGAGCCCGCAAACCGTTCCTACCAAGAAAAAAACAAAAACAATACAAAAGAAAGCCAAATTCAAGATCTGTTCATTTTGAGACGCCTGGACACACTGCTTTTGAAAGACTGGAAATCATAGGAAGTAGGAAATACAGACAGAGGGAGACAGTTCCAGAGTTGACCTGTTGCATAAATGAAGGACTGGGAGTAATGGTTAACTGCTGCAATAGAAAGTTGGACAGAAAAGGGATGAAAGTTTGTTGCTAGACGGGTGCTACATGCCCGTCGTAGAGGTGAAGGGATGCAAGCAGACAGTTCATAGGAACAGTGACCGCTGAAGTAGCAATAGAAAAGGGATAAAGATTCAATGGTGCGGCAAAGAGACAGAGGTTGAAGGAAGCAAGTAAGAGGAGGAGAGTTAATGAGACAAAAACCCTTTAACTCCACCCTATTGAGAAAAGCAGTGTGTGGGGAGCTTCCCCACACATGAAAGTTGTACTCTACACAGGGGCGAATAAAACCCGTGTATAAAGTTCACAACAATTGGGGGAGGCAGTGGCAGAATCGATAGAGAGACGGTCTGAAGTCCTAATGGACCCAAGTTCGAATCCCGGCTGGAGCATGGAACAGTTTAAGGATTTGAATTTCATAAAAAGCAGATTTTTCTGATCTACCAGATGACCTGCTGACATGTCATAAAAGTACCCCCACTAATACCAGTGCACCAGTCCTGTATGAGACAGCCCTAGCATATATTCAATATGGATGGTGGGTGTTAGCGCCAAAGTGGTGACATGTGGAGACGTAGGAGAACTACTGGGCCCCAAGGAGGACTACTGAGATTTGGAGATAGGTGCTGAAGCCTTTGCAAAGAGACGGACACATTAAAAAAAAAAAAAACTGTGCAGGGGTAAAGAAGGTACAGAGTCGGCTTAGTTCACCCAATCTCTTGGAAGCAGATTTTACAAGAGATGTAATATGAACTTTCCAAGATAAGTCCCGAGAGAATGAAACCCCAAGCATGTTCAAGGATGACGAAGGACTAAGCTGGTCATTACTAAACATTAGTGGGTACTCCTGTGGAAGATTGTGTCTGGTTGATAGGTGTAAAAACTGAGTTTTTGATGCATTAAAAATAACAAGATTATTTTTACCCCAGAGATACGAGCCAAGTCAGACAATAGGTGTGCCATAGCCTCATCCCATTTTTGTTGAAGTAACTGCTGAGATGGATGTTGCAGAAACTGAATGGAAAGGTGAAGGGTGGAATCATCAGCGTATGACTGGATAGGGTTAGATGTACAGCTTAGAAGATCATTGATGAATAAAAGGAAGAGAGTTGGAGATGGGACAGAGCCCTGAGGAACACCACTGTTGATAGGTCTACGAGAAGAACGATAGCTGTCTACAACAGCAGCTATAGAACAACCAGAAAGGAAGCTAGAGATGAAGGCACAGATAGAAGGATGGAAACTGTAGGAGGGCTGTTTGGAAATTAAAGATTTATGCCAGACTCCATCGAAAGCCTTGAGATGTCATGTGCAATGGCAAAGCCTTCGCCAAAGTCCAGAAAGGAGGATGACCAGGAGTCTGAAAGGTAAGTGAGAAGATCGCCAGTGGAGCGTCCCTGATGGAACCCATTCTGACGATCAGAAAGAAGGTTGTGATAGGAAAGATGCTTTAAGATTTTTCTTTTAAGAATTGACTCGAAAACTCTTGAAAGACAGGATGTTAAAGCAATTGGACGATAGTTAGAGGGTTGGGAATGGTCACCCTTCTTCGGGACTGGCTGAATGAGAGCAAACTTTCAGCAAGAAGGAAACGTACAAGTTGACAGACAAAGGCGAAAGAGTTTACCTAGGCAGGGTGTATGCACAGAAGCACAGTTTTTTAGGACAACAGGAGGGACTCAATCAGGCCCATATGCTTTGTTAGTATTGAGGCCAGCAATAGCAGAAAATACATCACCTGAAGAAATTTTAATGTCAGTCATGAGGAAGACGGAAGGGGAAAGTGATCATAGAACAGCACCGGAATCGTCTAAGATGGAATTGGAGGAGAAAGTCTGAGCAAAGAGATCTGCTTTATCAGTAGAAGAAATAGCTACAGAGCCAACAGAGTAGAAAAGAGGAGGGAAGGATGATGAGGTAAAGATGTTAGAAAAGTTTTTGGCAAGGTGCCAAAAGGAGCGAGAAGAATTCGAGTTGGAGAACTGAGAACATTTAGTGAGGATGAAATTATTTTTAGCAGTGATGAACAGACTTAGCACGATCCCGGGCAGAAATATAAAAAAGATGTAATTCAAGGGTGGGCTGGCTCCGGTACCTTTTATAGGCCCTCTCCTTGTTGCGGACAGCATTAGAACAAGCGTGATTAAACCAAGGCTTTCTTGCATTAGTCAGAGGATATGAGAAAGAAATGTATGCTTCCATGCCCAAGAGAATAACCTCCATAATGCGCAAGGCACACTCAGATGGCTCCCAGCCATGGAAGCAATAATCATTCCAAGGAAAATCAAAGAAGTACTGCCTGAGGGCCTCCCAATCTGCAGCTCCAAAGTGCCACAGGTGGCGCTTCTTGGGTGGGTCCACAGGCCGTACCGGAGCAATAGGACAGGTTAAGGTAATAAGGTTATGATCGGAGGAGCCCAACAGAAAGAAAAGATTAACAGTGTAAGTAGAAGGATTAGTTATTAGGAAAAGGTCAAGTATGTTGGAACTCTCTCCAAGGCAGTCAGGGATATGGGTAGGATGCCATACAAGCTGCTGTAGGTCATTAAGGATAGAAAAGATGTAGGCTTGTTCACCAGGTGGATCAGTGAAAGGAGAGGAGAGCCAAAGGTGGTGTTAAACATCCAAATCTCCCAGAATGGAGATTTCAGAGAAAGGAGAAATGGACAGAATGTGTTCCGTTGTAGAAGTTAGATAGTCGAAGAATTTTTCAGTCAGCAGAATTTGGAGATAAGTAAACTGCGCAGATATATTTAGTCGGAGAATAACAGGAAAGCCGAAGCCAGAGAGTAGAGAATTCAGATGAATCAAGTTCAGGAACACGAAAGCAAGATAAGTCATTTCGTACATATATGCAACAGCCACCTTTGGCTTTGAAATGAGTATGGAGAAAGTAGGAGAAAACAGAAAAGGGTTTGCTGTCAGCTGCCTCAAACAGCTGAGTCTCTGTCAGGAAGAGAATGTGCAGTTTAGAGGAGGAGAGGTGGTGTTTGACAGAGAGAGTTAGAGGAAAGGCTGTGAATGTTGCAGAAATGAAGAAGAAGTGAGTCAGACAGTGGTTCCAGGCATCTCACTGAGTCATCACCGGGAAAGGGGCATGTGGGGTCTTTATGGTCCCCCCCCCTCAGGACTCTGTGCATGTAGGTTGGTGTAGACAGTTGGAGAATTTTGTACTGGAGAGCATGCTGGCCTACTCTCTGTGTTACTGAAACACTGAAAAATTTCAGAAAAGGGTGATGGTCAGGAATTAGTTCCAATGGCTGATGAAACGGGAGCTCCAGCTCTCCCTGTCATCAGCTTTCCATCCTCCTTGGGAGTACTGCCCTGCTTGACTGGTGCTACAGCCTACTCCCCAGGCCTCACATTCAAAGATGCATTACACATCCATTAAATCACTGTCACTTCTGTGCATTTAAGTCTATGAATCTCCTCTTCTGTTAATGCCAAGGTCTTACTGCCATACAGCATTACTGTAAAGTAACCCCTAACACATGCAGCATACAAGGATCCCTCAGTACGTCTCTTTTATGTTTAGTCTGATTCCTACTCACCCTCCCGCATTATTATTTTTAATTCTGAGTCCTAATAACCCTCCCCTACCCTTCTGTTATTTTTCAAGTCACATGTATGACTGCAATGGTATACAAACTTCTACTAATGATTTTCAGGAAAAGGTGGCATTATCACTTTGTTCTGTTTAATTTTTAAAGGCTGCAACATGCTTGCATGCATCAGCCTTGGTCACCCAATGGCAACTCTCCCAAGCTGCTCAATCTCTGGCAGATCCCCTACTCAGTGCCTTATCCCTGAAGTCACACTCACTGACCTCATCCCAAGTATTTTTTGGTCTACCTCTCACAACCCTACAACTCTACCCCTAACATTAACACTTCTCATTTTCTGCACTCAAATATCATCCCCCATCCTCTCCACAGACCCAAACCACCTCAATCTACTACTCCTCATCACAAGACCAATACACTCCAGTCCCATCCTACCTCTCAACTCTTCCAACGTAAACCTAGCCCCCTCAGGCCACACACTCAAGGATACACTGCACATATAGCTAATCACTGCCATTTCTGTACCTTTGAACCTGCAAATATCCTCTCCCTTTACTGCCCAGGTCTCAGTACCATACAGCATTACACTCCTAATGCACGATGCATACAAAGATCCCCTAGCAAGGAGAGAGAGCCCTCTCAATGTCAGGAGAGGCAACAGCTCCCTGACCTTCTTGCAACCACTCCTCACTCTTGCCACAGAGCCCCACCTCCAGCACATAACATGTCTCCCAAATAACAAAACTTCCACACACTCAAGAGACTCGCTGTCAAGATCAATCCTTTTATGCCTGACGATCTCCACATGTTCTCCCTAACACATCGCACACATGAACTCAGCATTATTTCACAGTCTACCACTAACAACACTACATCTCTTATGCATCCATTTATCACAATCACTGAACATGATGGAATTACAGTATTTCCTCATTTTTTGCGGGCTGGATGTTCCCCCAAAACCTCATGAAACGTGAAACGTCAAAGTGTGAAGTTAAGAATCAATGGGAAAAATATAGGAGAGCTCCGGTGGGACATGTACCTACCCTATAAGAAAGTACTATAACACCAAACAGGCCCTACCCAAAATTAAATGAAGAGTGTTTACTATGCTATAACAGCATAACACAATAAACATATACCTGAAAAGACACTGAAACTGTTATACAGAGCTGCAACACCAAAAATCCTTACCAGAAATAAAGTGAAGACTGGCTTGAGTGGCAGGTGAAGGTTCCGAGACAATTCACCGTCAGACAATTCCCCGTCAAAACATGGACGATTCCCTGTCAGGACAATTCACACCCTGGACGATTCCCCGACATTCTATAAATATACTTATTATTAATTAATCAATACTTTAATAACTATATTTCAGGGGGATCCATCAAAGTCTATGTTCAATAGTGTAGGCTTTGGATATTATTTATTAGTTTCACCTTTAGTCAATAATAACTTGTTTCTTCCTCACTTTGAATTATATTCTAGCATCACCCATAGCTGTCTTAATTAACGACGGAAAATTACGTGTTATTGTTGTGACGGCGAATTGTTCCGAAACCAGTGTGTTGAGGGTGGATGGGCTAGTTACTAGGTGACAAATGAAAATCGGTATGCGTCGTCTGCTTACTGGGAGTGTCGAAGTGCGGGGAAACTTGCGAAGTGTGAAACAACTCAGAAACTTTTTTCTAGCGCGAAAAATGAGGCGTCGAAGAAAAATGCGTCGAAATATGAGGAAATACTGTACTTCCCACACCACTGTGGCAAATTGCTCATGGCCACTCTCCCTCTTCTTTGACAGTATTGCCACCAGCCCTAGATACCATCACTTACGTTTTATCTGCATTTGCCCATATGTCCCATGCCATCTCTCCACTTCCTAAGTCTTTCCTCTGCCTCAGTTTCATTCTCTACAATCAATACCAGATCATCAGCATAGAACATCTTCCACAGGAGTCCATTTCTGAAGTCACAAGAGTGGGCTTCAATGCCATGCTCAAGACTGACCCCTGATGCACGCCAACATTCATAGAAAAATCTTCACTCAAATCTCCATTCACCCTTACCTGGGTGCGAGCACCCACAAACATGGCCATAACCTCCTTAACCAGCCACTCCTTGATCGCAAGCTTTCTCATTGCTCACTTCACCACCTGTCTAGGGACTCTGTCAAAGGCCTTCTCCAAATCAATAAAAACTAAATATAGATCCCTTTTCATTCCTATATATTTTTCCTGAAGCTGTTGAACAATGAATATGGCATCAGTGGTCCCTTTGCCTGACATAAACCCAAACTACACCTTATCAATATTCACTCATTCTCTAATCATAGATTCTACAACTCTCTCCATTACCTTCATTAGCCAGTCTAAAAAGCTTTATGACTATAATTTCCTCTTTCGATGGCATCACCCTTCCTCTTGTACACATTTACAATTATATTCATCAGCCAATCATCTCGGACATCACACTCATATATAATCATATCTATCAAGTCAGTGACTAACCCCAGTCCCATATCTCCTGAGGCTTTCAACATTTCAGCAGTCAAACCAGGCACACCTGCTGCCTTCCCCACCTGCATCCTGCCTATTGCTTTGCTTACATAGAAGTGTCAATCAAAGGCCAAGGGCAAAACACTGGATCTCCAAACTTTCTCTGTCCCAGTCAAACTCCTCATTCAGCAACTGGTATTTGTAATGCTCTCTCCAGGTGTCTTTAATATTCCCACTGTTCACCACTACCTTTCCTTCATCATTCTTCACACACTGCTCACCTATGATATCCCTATTCTCCCTCTTCATCTGATTTGCCACCTTAAAAATCATATTCTTTCTTTCCACACTATTTAGGTTATCAAATAAAATTCTCTGAGATTCAGACTTTGCCCTGTAAACATCTTTTCTAGCCCTACACTTGGCAGCCAAGTATTCCTCTTTGTTACCACCCTTTTTCCACTCCCAGAAAAGCCTTTTTTTCTCCTTAACTGCAGCTTCTACACTCTCATCCCACCACCAAGTCACTTTATGTCTTGTGGGGTCCCTTGTCCATCCACACACTGAATCAGGCTCTCAGGAGGTTGTTCTTGAGAGCTCTGTACTGTTCATTAACACTTCTGTCAACAGCTCCCTATTCAACCACCACTCTACTCATCTTGCTATAGAAGGCAGTCCATACTGCTTGGTTTTTCAATTTCCACATTTTCCTCCCAGGTGCATAGGTCCTCTTTTTCATCACCTGCTCCTTAAGCACCCCGTCACATATCAATAACTTGTGTTGCTGGACACACTCCTTGCTCCCTATAACTTTAACATCCCTCACTAACCTCCTATCAGCCCTCCTGACCAGGAAATAGTCTATCTGGCTGCAACTTTCCCTAGACACGTATGCAATCAACCTACCCTCTCTTTTCCTTAAATGTATGTTACACACAGTCATGTTCACTGCCTCCCCAAACTCAAGTATCCTTTCCCCTTCCTCATTTCTTGTACCATATGCACATCCCCCATGTACTCATTCATATCCTTGAGCTGCATCACCTACAATACCATTTAGGTCCCCTCCCAAAACTACAATAATAATAATCCGGAACATATGTTATGGATATTAAGGTTCTCTCTTCCTTTCTCTTTGCTACAAGGTCATGTTTAAAGAATCAGTGGAATGAAAATATTAGCATGGGAAAAATATAGTGCATTATAAGTCATCAGTAAGGGCTAATTTACCTTCTTCAGTATCGCTCCATCCTCTCGATAGCAGTACGAGTCATCATTTTCATCAGCCATTGTCTCTTTCATCAACCAGTCGGCCACTTTAGGAGGCATCACAGAGTGGATCATCTTTTCCTTCAAGGCCTTTTCTAGTTCTAGCTGTCGCTGCACCAGCAGAGACTGACCAATACTCATGAAAGTGCCACGCATTCGTACCTGAAGAACACAAAGTGCACATGAAATAAAGAATTTACTTAATTATCATCATCATCAACATCATCATCATCTAATCCAGTGTTGCTCCATGAGGAATGTAGGAGCCCGGAGCTAGGCAAGTTGGTCATGACGTTTAAGATGAAAGTGACCTGCCACGCTCATCCGAGTGGCATTACGTGAGCAATAAACCCCAACCACCCCTTGGATATGGATACCTGCAGGGGCTCAATCTAATTAGACAGCCTTAATGACCCACTAAACCCCTGGTGCCATAATTTGGTTATATGGTAAAAAAAAAAAAAAAAAAATTGTTTTTACGCCTGGTATCCCCGAAGGGCTAAGGCATTGCCCCTGGGTAGGGGACTTTTGGAGTGGAGAATGTAGCATTTTATGACCGGATGCCCTTCCTGATGTCTACCAATGACCCTTGGGTGGATTCGATCCTCCGACCCTTTGGTCAGAGCGGAGCGCTCTGAAATGGTATAATAATTTGATGGTATAATAATTGCCTGAACTTGCTCAACATGGAAGGGGATTACTATTCCATAGTTACCTTTGCTTTGTATGTTATCTTTAAGATGCTGCCATGCCATTACAGTATATGAACCATTCACCTATAACACAACATTTAAGTACCAATCTTGCATCACAATGCACATATCTGCATCATATAAACAACAAAACCCGTGGGGGGAAAAAAAAAAATCTCTCCCCACTTCCTCCACTCACTGTCAACCCTGTTCACCCCCTTTGGCCTGCCTTGACCTCATCAAACTGTACACCAATCACTGATAAACATATTTATAAACATATTTATTGTACTACTAATGTGAAATGTGAAAGTACTGACTTCAAGGAAAACAAGAAAAAACATTCACTCTGTCGTTTCCTATCATATCGTTTAGGCCTATAGACTCTTGCACTGGCTTTGGTCACCTAACTGCAGCTCTCTATGCTGCTCGATCTCTAATAGCCTCCTTATTCAGTCCCTTATCCCTGAGGTCACACTCTATGACCCTGACTCAGGTCTTTTTCAGTCAGCATTTTGCACTTTTTTTAAATGCCACATACAAGTACAGGTATTACTACCTGTACCAACTACATGTTGTCAGTAAGGTAGACCCTGATTTTACAATGAACTAGTATAAAATGAATTGCTTATACAATAACAAAAAATTAAAGACCTTTTCTTCAATACGTGATCGCAATTTCTTGCTCAAATGATCATTATGAGCCTGTATGAACCCTCGCTGGTTGATGGACGATCAATAATTTTGTTTATATAATAGCTCACATGGTATACTAGTCATTTGTCTGTTCAAAAACGGCCTCTGACCCTGGTCACTACTGGGTGTTTTAGGGTTAGTGACGGAATGAAAGTTAGTGCTGAGTTCAAGCTGCAAGTAAAGTGCAGTGAAGCAAAATGACTACCACTTTAGATAAGTATGAAAGTGATTTTTAAAATTTATTTTTGAGGGTAAGCAGCAAGTGATGTGCAGGGAAGTACAAAACAATGGGACTTTGCTTTCCTGGACCCATTTGTACAGAAATTCCAATATAAAAGGCCCCCTGACCCTATCCAACAATTTCTGTTAAATACCAAACAAAGATCTGGTACAGGGGGCACATCTGGAGACCTAATGGTCAAATTTAATAATATTGAATCCAGAGCCTGTATTTCGTCTTCTTTTCATTGTTCTCTACTGAAATAAGGCCAACTCAGTTGCATATTGCTTACTGATCTATTATATATAGTAACCTCTCCCGGATCCAGACATGCTGTATCTGAATTTTGCCCATATTTGGATGGTGTCAGAT
>JAGKTI010013833.1:0-22476 GCA_018397915.1 Birgus latro
AGTAATCTACCATTTTTATCTTTCACACCCCCACTGACTTCGTTGGCACCCTGTCTAGCTCTCTTTACCTCCTTCCAGAACATTTTCTTACATTCCCTCCCTTTACCTCCTTCCAGAACATTTTCTTACATTCCCTCCACTTTGCACTCAAATTCCTTCCAAATTCCTCATCCACTCTCTTTTTACTCTCTCTTACTAATCTTTTCACCTCTCTCCTCCTCTCTACATATAACTCTCTCGTCCGTCTCTCAGCTTCTTCGATGCCCCTGTTCCTCATCCACTCATTATATGCTTTCTTCTTTTGTGCCACAGCCTCTCTCACCTCTTCAGTCCACCATGCTGTTCCCTGAACCCCCTTTCGTCTTTTCTTCACCCCACACACCACCTCACATGCTGCATAGATTTCTTCTGTGAATACCTTGCACACACCCTCCACGTCCCCCATCTGCTCCAATCTATATTTACCCAATCGCTCCTCCACTTCCCTTCTATATTCAGCCTTTATTCCATCCTCTTGTAACTTTTCTACCCTCCTTGTAACAAATACTTCCTCCTGTCTTTCCCTTCTTCTCTTCCTCCATCTTGTTTGGATTCTGATTCTGGCCACCACCAAGTGGTGGTCAGAAAGTCTACTCCCCCAACCTCTATATACTCTTGCATCCATTATACATCTTCTCATCCTTTCATCCACACACACATAGTCAATCATTGCCTTCCATTCATTCATTCCCCCGTCCTCTCTTCTCAACACTCGCCAAGTATACCTATGGATCATTTTGTGCCTGAAGAGGGTATTAACTACCACCAACCCCCTCCCAGCACAAATGTCCACTAAAGCACTGCCATTCTCATCCATCTCTGCAGGCACACCCCACTCACCAACCACTCCATCCACCTTCTCATTCCCTACTTTTCCATTCATATCTCCAATCAGAAACACTCTCTCATTCCTTTCAAACTTTTCCAAGCAGGCTTCCACATTTGTCCAAAACTCTTCTCTCACTCTACTTACACGATCTTGCGTTGGCGCATACACGCACACAATTGCCCACATTTGTAGTCCAACTTTCACTCTTACCCACACAATCCTTGACCCAACTGATCCATACTCTCTTACATTCTCCTTCCACCTGTTGCTCACAACAATACACACTCCCTCTTTCGCCCTCTCATTCTCACCCACTCCCGCGCATATACCCCATCCATATTCCCATTCTCTCACACTCTCACCTCGCCATTTAGTTACAGTTATTCCACATATATCCACTTTTGCACTCTCAAGCACCTGTACAATCTCTCTCTCTTTCACCTCATCATTCATACCCCTCACATTGCAGGTCGCAATCTTTATCTCGTCCTTTGTCCGTTCCGTTATCGTTAACTTTTGGTCAGTCCTGGTCCGTGGCTTCCTGTTCGTATTTTTAGTTACAGTAAACCCTTGATAAGCCGAACTATATGGGGCTCTACCCTGGTTCGAATTACCGAATTTTCCGGCTTACCGAATTTTCCCCCCCCAAAATTGCTAAATTACCGAATTATCACCCCCCAAAATAGCTAAGACAATACCTATTACTTGTCTATTCAACACTAAATTAAAGAAGCATATATAAATAAATTAGTTATGACAAAAAACAATATAGTGCTTTTAATATACATTTAACCCCTTCAGTGCTGGGTGTATTTTCATTTTGTTCTTGCTGCCACCAGACAATTTTAGTCAGTGTAGGTTGGATCTACGGAAGTGCACGGGGTTGGTACAGCCTTCGTTAGCCCCTTCAGTATGTGAGTCCAGTCCTGAGTGCCATAAAATCGGCTGGAGGAAGCGTAAATAAAGTAGAAATAGACGTCACAGTACTGAAGTGGTTAATTGGTAGGAAATCATTCACAGAGGCAGTACCGACTGTCGGTAACGTGTGATGGTGATGGATTTTCACCCCCCAAAATTGCAATAACAATACTTACTACCTGCCTTCTTAACACTAAAGTAAAGGAGCATATACAGTGTATAAATTAATAAAGAAAGACAAAAGAGAAAGAATTCAGTGCACATAATTTGCCTTTCGTCAGAGGCAGAAGATTGTCAGCAGTTTGTTTTGTTTTGGTGACAGAGGTGGTGGAGTTCACACTTGAACATAAATTCTAAAAAGTACCCAGTATTTATTTCACTCTATATTAAGAACTAAACTTAAATGTAATCACTATAATAGACTGCAGTATAACACCTGTCGTTAGAAGCAGTAGATTCTTTGGCAGTTTGTTTTGTTTTGGAGACAAAGGTGGTGGAGGTGGTTGAGTTCATACTGTAACGTAAATTCTAAACAGTACCCAGTATTTATTTCACTCTATATTAAGAACTAAACTTAAATGTAATCACTGTAATAGACTGCAGTGTAACATCTTTCGTTAGAGGCAGTAGATTCTTCGAAGTTCGGCATTTTTTTTGTTTTGTTTTGGAGACGGAGTTGGTGGAGGCGGGTTAGTTCATACTATAACGTAAATTCTAAACAGTACCCAGTATTTATTTCACTCTATATTAAGAACTAAACTTAAATGTAATAACTGTAATAGACTGCAATGTAACACTTTCAGTAATAATAGTACTGAACTTTAATCATGATCACTACACTGTCACACACGCACATTTTTTTTTTTTAGCTTCATTCCTTTACGACTAGAGGTGCCAGTATCACTTCTTTTAAGCTATGAACCTTCCATGGCAAGACAGAAGGCAAAAGGAGAGCACTGTTCAGCACTAAATGACAGTAAGAATGGCGCAACTACCGTCTCCAAAAGCAAGCAGCAGATTGGCGCCACGAGTCCGCTTGGCGCCATTTCTCCCCCTACTTTCGCATTTCGGCCTACCTGTACTTCATACGTGGTCTCGGCCTGAGTTCGGCTAACTGAAGATTCCGGCTTCTAAAAGTTCGGCTTATCAAGGGTTTACTGTAGTTGTTTTTACGGGGTGGGGCACTAACCCACCACCAACCCTTTTAGTCGCCTCTTACGACAAGCAGGGATACTGGGGGAGAATTCTTGAAAGACTCCCTACCCCCAGGGGTAAAAACAAACTGTGTATGCACATACATATATCGTCGTCATCAGCCGTTGAGGTCCACTGCAGGACCGGCCTATCCCTACCGATGCAGGGACGATACAGCCATGCAACTCTACCCAGTGGCTTAGGCTGTCTTGTAGCGACTGTATGTAGAGTGAGAAGGGTTTGTGAGTGTAATTGTTGTGTTGTAGTGGCTTTGGATGTGTGTGTGTAGTCTGTGAACCAGGTGTAATCGGCCCGCCTTAAGCCGATTGGGTGCAAGCATATTAGTATGCGGCACTGGTTCAACCACAGCTCCCCTTGTGTCCTCCAAAGTGGTCAGTGGATTGGTGAACGCTTCCCAAAGTTTTTACAACTTTGGCGGGAGGCGAACCCGCGCCCACCAGCGCCAGCGTGGGAGACGCACACTCTGCCACTGTACCACAGAGGCTCAAAATTGGTCTACCTGTAATAATCTCAGTGGGGAAGAGAATTCATTTATTTCAGTTTTCTAGGATATTCATAGCTTGAAAAGTAATCTATGTTTATTTTTGATTGAAATCCAGTTTTTTTACACTGTATGTTTAGAGTTAGTAAATAATAGATTAAGTTTTGTGTGTTTGATCTAAATTCCTCTGGAAAGTTTGTTTGCAAGATTGAGTGGCCCGCAAGGTGTGTTGCTATCTAAAGACTTTCGCACTCTGAACTACTCACGCTACCCTAATCACTCGGTCGCAAGGCCTCAGTGTCCTATATCTTACCTTAGTGGGTCTAATCCTTCTTTCCCAGCATAAGCTGGGTGGTGGCAGCCTACTCTTTTAATTCTGATTTCTTCGTGTTGGTATTTCATTCTAGTTTCAGTAATTAAGAGGCTCCTAAATTTTGCACCATGACACTGGTGGCTAAGTGATGGTAATATATTCATTTTCACTATTCATAGGGAACCTTTCAAAATTACTGCCCTTACAACTTAACCGCGAGCCGTCACTTTTGTAACACTCGGTGGCAATGGCTCGAGCCGAGGGCCGTCAGTTGGGTGCTTCTCTGTTGTTTTAATTAGCCTGGCCTTTCAAGATATAAATATAAATAACAAATTTGGGGAGATGCCTAAGTGATATTTATATTCACCTAGACAAACCTAATTTAGTATGTATTGTCAATATTTCCAACGGCTTATTTCATAGCATATATATTAGCAGCTGGTTTTGAACCCTTCTATACCCAGAAACGTACGTAAATCAGTTGAATGTCGTCCTTGAAGGTGTAATCACGCTGCGCCCCTCCATTTCCGTAACTTGGGCGGCCATTTTAAATTGCCCTATGACCTTTACCCCAACAAAACATTGTGTGGGAAGCGGTAAATGACTGTAGATATATATAGCTTAAGTGTAATAAATTAATAGGAATGTGAAGTGTGAGTGTGTATATGAATAAGAAATGACCGAATACGAGCTGCGAATTAGCGCGACTGGGAGGCTCTCATTTTCAATTGCTTTCAGTGTTTTTTTGTGGGAGTATGGATATTTGTAAATAATTGAATAGTGTTTGTAGTGATAATATTAGACATTGGTATTCATATTACGGCCTGTGCGAAAGTTTAAATTGGAGACTTTGTTACCCAACTTCAGAATTCTCCACAAGTCCTATGGTAGTCAATGAATGCTAAAAAAGACATCCCAGGAGAAAGCAGAAGGTATGTGCCATATGCATATGTACTTATAATATTCTAGGACAAATAACTGATTTTTGGAAAATATTTTAAGAAAGTCAGTCGGAGCGCGAATTACCCCCAGCGGGAAGTGCCAGGACCGCCTCCCACAACTCTGCGGTTTATGGGTTAAAGGGCAGGCAGTTGAAGCGTCTAAAATTCCAAGAGCTCCATCCCTGCAAATATTGTATTTTCAGCCCATTTGTCAATAACCTACAACAGAAAACTTGGCTATATTATGCAATCCTTCGATAATAAACTGACATTCGTTCGTTCTTTCATTTTTAAAGGCTCCAACATGCTTGCATGCGTCAGCCTTGATCACCTAACGGTGGTTCTCCATGTTGCTTGATCTCTAGCAGCTTTCCTCTTCAGTCCCTTATCCATGAGGTCACACTCTACAACCTCTACCTCTCATAACCCTACTCCTAACACTAACATTTCTCACTTTCAGCACCCAATTATCATCCCCCATCTTCTCCACATGCCCAAACCAACTCAATCTACTTCTCCTCATCGCAACATCAATACACTCCAGTCCTATCCTATTCCTCAACTTTTCCATCATGAACCTAGCCCCTCCAGGCCTCACTCAGAAAGACAATGCACATCCACCTAATCAATGACATTTCTGTACATTTGAGCCTGTGAATATCCTCTTCCTTTACTGCCCAAGTCTCACTACCATACAGCATCACATTCCTAACATATGCTGCATAAAAAGATCCCTTAGAATGAAGGGAGAGCCCTCTCAATGTCAAGAGTGGCAACAGCTCCCTGAACTTCTTCCAACCACTCCTAACTATAGGTCACAGAGATAGCTCCAGCCCCACCTCCAGCACATAACATGCCTCCCAAATAACAAAACTCTTCCACACACACAAGAGACTCACCAGCAAGTTCAATCCTTTCATGCCATATACCTGTTCACCCCGACACAATCTACACATGAAATCAGCATTATCTTGCAGGCTACCTCTAATACAACTACATCTCTTATGATTTAATGTATATTATCCATAAAATGTAAAGTTAAATTTTAATATAACAAGTTCTCCCCCTTAACACACCTGGCTAAGGAGACAGCCCATTTTTGGACAGCCATGCATGTACACCGCAACCCACCAAAACCTTTGATTCTGATAACCCCTACTGGTAGAACATGGTACTTAAGACCAATTTCCTTCTTCACTCCTTACCTTCCCCACTCGAGTAAACAATAATCTTTAATCATGAACAAATAAGTTACCAGTAACGTTGGATAACAGAAGGCAGGGATCCTTTCACAAAAATCACCACTTAAAATTTACCAAAACCATTTCTAGCAAGTGATAAAATGTGACATAATTTATCTTGCACAAATTCGGTACACTGGATCGTAATTGCTACAATCTTCCACTTCACTTCACGAACCACAGTGCCTGATGGAATTCTTGTCAATAACTAGTCTTCGCATTTAGAGCATTTGCCATGTGTACTGTTTGTCTTATTATGTTAGTACAAATGAATCGAAAGTTTCTATAATCTATGCTAAAAGTAACGAAATTCAATTTACCCTGCACGGTCCTCGCGAGCTGTCGCTTCCCGGGTCACAACTCACAACACAGATGTTGAGTGTCAACAATTCCTACGTGGCCACCAGTGTTACCAGATTAAAGAGTGCGATAGCTTCAATAAAATAAAATAAAAACTAAAAAGTATGTCATGCTCACTTACTTTTTATGCTGAATATTGTGTTGTTTTCCAGTATCACGTTATTCATGAATAAGAGATTAAGTAAGAAAACTATGATCAAAGTTCATTTGCCATTTCCATCACGACATATCCCGAATATTAACAGTTTTGGCATATATTTTTACAGTATATTACTTATTTGACACTACTGCATGTAATGATGCCATTCAATAAATGAAAACCGGTCTTAATTAAAAAAAAAAATTATACATAATGAAAGTAGAATGGCCATTGCCCCAGCGTAGCAACTACTGATAGACCTAACAAAGCTGATACCGGTGTAGCGTTATAATCTGTCCACCTACGGTCCGCTGTAGCGTTATAATCTGTCCACCTACGGTCCGCCCCTACGGCGCATGCCACACCGGCATTCATGTGACGTTTGGTACCATCTGCTGCGATCACTTCATACTGATCATTTGTTTTCATAACGAATACGTTTAATAACCACCCTGTATAAACAAAGTTAAAACTAGGCCTTCATACACAGCATACCAACAGAAGCTGCTTGCTACCTGAGCAAAAAAAAATTAACGTCTCACGCTCTTTCTCACTTTCCGAACGTTATACCACATTCATGCTAAAATGTTTCATATTATGTTGGTTTTATTTTAAGAATCAAATAAGTTGTATGGTTAAACTGGATCAAACATGAAAATATGCCATATCTGGGAACACTGCGCAGTTGGCCTGTGGCTTGGAGGGCCACTACGATATTCATGAGGGAGGGACTTCGTTTCTATTTGAAAATTAAATATTACCTAAATACAGTATTCATGGAAGTGTTCGGGTATATATATTTGTGTGAAATACACGCCGCCAAGACACCCCATCCCAGTATGAAACCCACCCTAGGAGGAGACAACCGAGAGGTTACGACAGTGAGAGCTGGTTCAGCGCGAGACGGGCTTACTATTACCTTTGACCTAGGTCCCTCTCCCTCTCAGGTGCCTCTACTCGGAGGTAGCAGTCACGGCGCATTAAGCGGGTATCACACGGGGACCTGTGAACACCGTGTGCAGCACAAATTGGACGTCCAAACTGTGCTTGGACGTCCATACTCCACGCGGTGGACGTCGATGGACACCTTCATTTTTATCGAGTTCACCTTACGCGACTGGAAGATCACTTATTTCGACTCCCTAGCAGATGACGTGTTTATCATTAACAACAATGTACGTGAACCAGCTAGTGACTTTTGCAATGGGTATTTTTCTAAAACAAATAAAAACATAATGAGTCATATAAAATTATTATACAAACTTACTAACGTTATTGACTTAATCATAAAATAAGATAGCAGACAACACACATTACTTGGCCACAACTAAGGATGAAGTCTACAGAGAAAAAGGAGACTACGGAGTAGCGGGTGTCCACGTTCGCCGTGGACGTCCACGAATGGGTCATGATTAAAAAGGATTAAAGAATCCCCCGAGCTAGACCTTACAATGAGATCATATAGCCCCGCTAGGTAATAGGAGGGTGCTACCCCTCCCGGGATGGCAGCCTTGGGCGCGGCTCTAAATCGCGATGGTCCTGAGCTCGATGCTCTACCTCTGAGCCACCGTGCCCCCTGTCACGAATAGGTCAGGCGGCCTTACACTCGTGGACGTCCACAACCCTCGCGCGGCAGCAAATTTGGACGTCCACGAGTCACCGTGTGATACCCCCTTTACACCTCAGCTGGACCAGCCCTCGCCAGGTTCAGGGTGGGGCTAACTCCTTAGCCCCAGACAGCATCCTGGAGACAGCAACCAGCCGCTCACTTGCTGTGTCCCTCCCTCAGTCAGACCGAGTGACTGCCACCAGCCACTCTCAGAATAAATACCCTCCAGGGAACAAGGCTTTGGTGACGGACACCAGCTGCACCACCAGGCAGGTGACGGCCACTAGCCGCACCTCGTCTGTCTCCTGCAGAAGGGACCCGACTTTGGTGACGTCCACCAGCCGCACCATCAGGGAAGTGATGTCCACAAGCTGCACCATCAGGGAGGTGACATCCACCAGCCGCACTATCCCCGCAGTCCCGATGGAAAGTAGGACCTCGGTGACGGCCACCAGCCACACCTGCACCCCAGTGATGGCCACTAGCTGCACCTGGGATGTAGTCCTCGGGGGGCACTCCTCTTTAGTGATGGCCACCAGCCACACCAGCTGGCGCGTGACGGCAACTAGCTGCTCTCCGCCCACCGTCAGCCAGGGGCATGGACCCTTAGTGACAACCACCAGCCGCTCCAAGCTCTGTGTCCTAGGGGACTTGGTGACAGCCACCAGACGCGCCAAGAAGGAACAGCTGTGTGCCGCCCCTTGCCCCCAACCCCAGTGCCTTCCCCTCCCAAGGATTTCCCTGGCTCGCCCACCTCCACCTGTGGCGGAGCGAGTTTCCTCGCCCCTTCCCTGTCCAGAGATACCTTCCCAGAGGAGCAGCAGCTGGAGGAGGTCTGAAGAGGTCCCCTGATACCTAGGGTCTGTGGCCTGCAACTGGCTCCCCGGCAGTCCCTGACCCTGATGGACTCTTTGCAGATGGGACACCACAGATTACCCCTGACGGAGGCCCAGCTGAGGAGAGACTGCAGCCCTTGGACCAGCCGGGACATCCCCAGGACCCCAGGACGTGACCTCCCCTGCCTCACCCGACAACATCCAGCACATCAGAGTGGGCGCTGACATGTCTGCCTGCTCTCTCTTTTCAGGCCCAGCCCTTGGGCCCAACCCTCGAGCTCCCCAGTGACGGGCAACCCTACAATTTCGCCCCACAGAACACTCCCCGACGACCTAACAGCAGCCTGGCCTCCTGACGAAGGCCCCGGACGACCCAGCGGCAGCCCAGCCTCCTATTGAAGACCCCCAGATGCCCCACCGGCAGTCCGGCCTCCTGATGAAGGCCCCAGACGAACTACCGGCAGTCTGGCCTCCTGACGAAGGCCCTCCTGGGCGACCCAGCATCAGCTGGCCTCCTAGAGAAGGCCGCCATCCCCCCACCGGGACCTCCTGACGTAGGGCATATCTCAGAAGCAACCCCCGGCTAAGTCACCTGCCCCAGAGTCCCTCGGCCCTGTCCATAGTATTGAACTACTTCTTGTGTATTGTGTGCCACTGCATTGTATTGTGACTAGTGTAAAGAGTTAAGGTAATATACGTTTAAAGTTTGTTGCCCAGTGCTGTTATGTCCTGTTCCTCTAATTTGCCATAAGTATACCCAACCTGGTCTAGAAAGAGGACCCCGCTCTAGGTGCCGCGTTTAAGGAGTGAGTAGTCATCCCTTAACCCGCCGAGTCCCATCAACGTACGATGCACGTCGCTACTTTTTTCCGCAGACAGACCCAACGATATGCATTGTATGTCATGCAATTGCAAGGCCCATTGTGTGCACATTTTTCAATATTCATGGGCGATTTTTGGTAGGCATATGTGGGAGACCTTCCTCTACCTGCTGTCAAGCCGGGATACTGCCTGGCCCCACCATACCCCCCTTCCCCCCTGGCCAATTCACCTGTTAGCAGTAACCTAGCTAGTGAAGGTATGTTGCCCCACGGTTTCTCCAGTGACGAAATTCACTGTGAAAGTGATTCCTGAGGTGGAGGACATAGAAACAAAGAAGCTAGAGGTAGAAACAAACAGAAGTTATGAGGTGGTAATCTCATAAAGGAAGGTGCCATATACTGGGGTTTTGGGTGAGTGAACAATGCTTATAAACGCCTATATTAATGTGTGAAAACCAATATAGACTTGTACTACACATAAATTCGTACCAAATAAATGAAATAAAGTGGCTTGAATTAGTTAGCCCTTCCATAGTTCGTTTTCTTTAGCCAGGTACCCTGAAAAAGAAGGAAAATGTAAGGTTGAATGACACCTGTATCAACATTTTTTTACCTCAGGATCGTGATTTCACTATGAATTTTCGATGTTTCTCACCAAAAGCGAAGGTTTCAGCCAAAAAACAAAAAGTCGAAAATCGGTTGGGACCTGGGGGTAGGCTGGGTAAAAAACCGGTCGGGACTAGACGGGTTAAACACGCCACATAACACTGGTAACTAGTGGTGGTTCTTGACCCAGTGGGTGGCAACAAGGAACAAGGGAAATCACGGCAAAATGGCCACAAAACCCCACGTTCAAATACTTAAATTTGACCCTGATGAATATGACATCCACACTTACCTAGAAATAGTTAAACCACTCTTGGACATAAAGTTCGACACAGACAAAGAATAGTGGTAACTCTGCCACTTCTGGGCAAAGCAGTAGCCATTACTGCACCAAAAATCGCCCTGGAGCTGACATGGGCGGTATTCACCCAACTGGCAACCCAAGCAGTCACTCCATTTTTAGGGAAAGTCGTAGCATTATCACACCTCATCTCCCTAACTTACGACACGAAACCTCGATGACTCACTCGTCCAGGCCAGGCAACCCGTCACTGTCGCATACACGGAGTGTAATAAGGAAACCAGGGATCCTCCCCAGTGCCATCAGGGAGCACTTCACCATACATGACCCAACGGGAGACCCGGACAAAGATATCCAGCTTGTGCCTCACCTCCTCGCAGTCCGTACCACTCCAAAACAGATTGACGCTGTGAGCAAATTCCCCACACAGACAACAGCGCCACCACGCAACCCTCGGCCACCTCCAGTCCAGCCAAGTCCTCCACCAACACCCTCTATTCCCAGGGCCCACCCCTCATGCAAGTGCCCTGACACCAGAGAAAACAACTTGATTTCCATCAATCCTTGGGAATTCACAGCATGCAGCCACAAATGCCCCCTCCACAACATTCAGGAGCAGCTCAAAGCTGCCCCTGTAGGGGGCTGAACCCGAGGACGATGATACACCGCAGCAACTGGATTTTTAGAACTACCGCTGCACCTCCCCACGGTGGCAGGGGCCACCTCACAGGAATACCACCCCCCAGTCTACAAGATGAGACAATGGCTAAAGGCGAGGCTTCTGGTCGATACGGGAGCGGCCAGATCCTGCCTTTACAGTCATTTCTACTCCTGTCACCATTCGACCTTCGGCCCGCTTTTCCCCACCTCAACTCACCTTGTGGTTGTAGGGGATGGCTCCCTGCCCATATGTGGGGAGACTTGGGCCCTACGTGCAGACATGCACCAAAACGTCTCTGCACTACACCAATTCATCATTTTTGACTCACCCTGCTGTGCATATGATGCCTACCTGGGGATGGACCTCCTTCAAAAACTCCAAACGAACATTGACTGCTATGAGTGTCACCTACAATTTAACATGCCTCCGGACCCCAGCCCCCAGCCCCTCTGCACGTGCATACCCCCCTCCTCCATCCCCGTCCCTAGCCTCCCCTCCTTCCCTCCCTCCAATTCCACCTTCCCCTCTACCATTGCCTCTGCCCTAACCATTCCCCCTCACCACAAGGCCTGGCTACACTTAAATAGACCCACGGGAACCTCCATCCTATTCTTCCCAGCCCTACCCACCGGAGCTCTTTCCTTCTGCTTACTCTCCCCCACCTTCCTCCCCCCCCCCACCGTGACACAGTGCACATCGCGAATGTCTCCACCACCCATCTCACCCTGCCCAGAGGATTAGTGGTGGGAGAAATGGAGAAGGCCGAGCCCTGCACACCTCCTCGTTCCCCTCTCTCCTCACCCCCCTGCCCCCTCACCTCTCACCCCACCAAGCGGACAGCCTCCGACACCTACTCCTGGACTTTCAGGGCCTATTCATGTCAGGACCAGCAGATATTGGCCACACAACCTACCTGAACGACGAGATCCACATGGAAGGGCCACCCATTCGCCAACCATCAAGGCGGAAAAAAACCAGACAACAAGCTGAGGACTACCAGCAGGTCCAGGTAAAGTTAGATGCCAGTGTCATTTCACCCTCCACCAGCCTGTGATCCTCCCCTCTTGTTCTAGTCAAGAAGAAAGACAGGACTGTGAGATTTTGTGTGGATTACCGACGGCTCATCGACATCACCACCAAGGACGCCACACCACTGGCCAGGATAGACGACTACCTCGGCTCCCTCTATGGGGCATCATGGTTCTCCACCTTAGACTTCTAGTCAGGATACTGGCAGGTCCCAGTCCACCCCAACAATCGCGGGAAAGCAGCTTTCTCCACGAGCAACAGGAAACATTACGAGTTTAACCGCCGAGTCCCGACCGTTTTTTTACCCAGCCTACCCCCAGATCCTGACCGATTTTCGTCATTTTGTTTTTTGGCTGAAACCTTCGCTTTTGGTAAGAAGCATCGAAAATTCATAGCGAAATCGCGATCCTGAGGTAAAAAAATGTTGATACAGGTGTCACTCAACCTTACATTTTTCTTCTTTTTCAGGGTACCTGGCTAAGAAAACGAACTATGGAAGGGTTGACTAATTCAAGCCACTTTAAATTACGTATTTATTTCATTTATTTGGTACGAATTTATGTGTAGTAAAAGTCTATAATGGTTTTCACACAATAATATAGGCGTTTATAAGCATTGTTCACTTACCCAAAACCCCAGTATATGGCACCTTCCTTTACGACATTACCACCTCATCACTTGTTTGTTTCTACCTCTAGCTTCTTTGTTTCTTTGTCCTCCACTTCAGGAATCACTTTCACCGTGAATTTCGTCATTAGAGAGACCGTGGGGCAACATACCTTTACTGGCCAGCTTACTGCTAACAGGTGAATTGCCCAGTGTGGGGGGGAGGGGGGGAGGGGGGATTAGGAGGGGCCAGGCAGTATCCCTGCTTGACAGCAGGTAGAGGAAGGTCTCCCACATATGCCTACCAAAAATCACCCGCGAATGTTGGAAAATGTGGACACAATGGGCCTTGCAATTGCGTGACGTACGGTGTATGTCGTTGGGTTTGTCCATGTAAAAAAGTTGCGAAGTACACCGTACGTCGATGGGACTCGGCGGGTTAATGTCCTTCCCTTCAGACTCTGCAATGCCCCTGCCACCTTTTCCCATCTCATGGAGTCTGTACTCGGTGGCCTTACCTGGGAGATGTGCCTAGCCTACCTGGATGACATCATCATTTTTAGCAAGACCTGGGCTGACCACCTCCATCACCTCAAGCAGGTCTTCTTATGCATCCAGCAAGCTGGGCTAAAACTTCGATCTTCCAAATGCGTCCTGGCAGCACGTTATGTTGCCTTCCTGGGGCATATTATCTCCAAGGAAGGAATAGCCCCCGATCCTGACAAGCTCTGCGCCACTGCGGTACTTCCCCAACCTAGAGATGTACATGAAGTCCGACCTTTCTTGGGGCTTACCTCCTACTACAGACGGTTCGTGAAAGTCTTCGCCAACATCGCCAAGCCCCTCCATGATATGACCAGGAAGGACGAACCCTTCATATGGACGGAGGAACAGGTCTCCACTTTCAACACCCTAAAAACTCGGCTTATCAACGCCCTCATCATTCATCACTGCCTTCCCTGACTACATCTTGCCCTTCCGTCTTTACACAGACGTCTTCCTAGTAGCGATCAGCGCCGTCCTCGCCCAGGTCCAGGAAGGGCGGGAGCATATCATTGCTTGTGCCAGCTGCACTCTCAACCAAGCTGAGAGAAACTATGCTGCCACTAAGTGAGAATGCCTCAGCATAGTTTGGGCACTCGAGCACTTCCGGGCCTACCTATCCAGCACAAAGGTCACTAATATCATGGACCATCACTCTTTCCAGTGGCTCCACCAATCCAACACCCAGAATGCACAACTCATCTGGCGGAGGGAGATGCTAGAAGAATTCCACTACGAAATCTCCTATCGTCCCGGCAAACTCCACACCAATGCCGATGCCTTGTCCTAACTTCTGGTGCATTCCATCCGCACTGAACCGGACCTTGTACAACAATGGAAGAATCAAGACCACCCGAACTGGATGCCCTCCCAAATCTTCGCTAAACTCCATAAAAAAGGCGACCACTTTTTCCCCAAACAGGACACATCGTGCTCAACCCCGAAACTGCCCTAGATACACTAACCAACCTCCACTCCAAGAACGGCATACACCTGGGCACCAAAAGCTACAACAGGTGTTTTGGACACCTACTGGACTCCTGTCCCCTCCAACCTGGCCAAACAAGTGGTCCAAGCCTGCCAGGCCAGCACACTAGGCAAAGACATCACCCGCACGCCTGGCCCCACCAGAAAAATTACAGACCACAAGCCCTGGCAACTACTGGCCATGGATGTAGTACGCCCCTTACCCCCAAAAGCCGGCTACCAACACATAATCATGTTCGTGGACACCTAATCGAGATTTTTTATCACATGCCCGGCCAAGGAACACCACGCCGTGGCAGTAGCCGAAGCCCTCGTCCACCACGTCTTCCCATATTTTGGTATTCCACAGGCGCTACATTCAGACAACACACCAGAATTCACCAGTAAAATATGGCAGGAGCTCGCCACCATATTTGGGTACCAAATCTCCCACTCCCCTCCCTTTTGGTCCCAAGGGAACGGAATATGCGAGAGAAGCCACCACACCCTCTTTAACCAAGTGTGAACCCGCAGGGAGGTAACAAAAAACAAAGACTGGCCTGCCCACGTGAAGATCATACAGTAGGGAATGAATTCCAGCCCCCGAGATGACAGCATCTCTCCCCACAAACGTATCTTTGGGGAAGCCCCTCTTTTCCTATCCCTACGACATCACCTCGAGCCCCCCACCACGTCCCTGACGTCCGACTCACAAAAAAAAGGCTACACCACCTTCAAAAACAAGAGGACCTGCAGCCAGACATCATCCCATCTAACCCCTTCAAGCCGGGAGATTTAGTAGTGGTGGCCCAACTTCCAACCCCCAACAAGTTATCCCCTTGTTTCATAGGGCCTTACACTGTCAGCCATGTCCCCAACCCCTACAAGTTACCATATATTATCACAACACCCACCGCACCTACCGCAACAGACATGTGCGACCTTACACGGCCGGCGCATCCCCTCCCACCTCGCAACCTAAACTCACCGGCTCACTGTCTCCCACAACCCCTAGCTCTCCCGCTGACTCATACACTCTCTATCTCACACCTTCCTCCTCCTCCACACCCTCCCCTGCCACGACCTCACCGCATTCCCCCTCCCCCTCCTCACCTGCCTCTTCTTCCCCCACGGCAGCCTCACCTCACCGTTCCACTCGCATCACCACACCTCTGCCACCACACACGCACACCACCGCGCCAAACAATTCACCTGCCACCTCCGCCCACACCACCATGCTCTAAACACTCTACCCACACTGCCCCACCCACCCCTGAACACCCATGACGCCTCACTGTCCACCTCCCACACACCACCACCCCAGCCGCCGACACGCACCGCCACCATATTGCACAGACTCCCCCACCACTCACCGCCCATGCCCACCCTCACCACAAGCGTCACCAGGTCAGGACGGGTCTTCCGCCCTCCCCACCGATACACCACCACCCCTTCACCCACACCACCAACGACACCTACACCACCAAACACAACCCCAAGACATACCGTATACACCAGGTTCAGTGGAAAACTCCACCAAACCCACTACCAAGGGACAACTCCGACTCCGCCCCTCACCAGTGGCATAAAACGCCAGCCACCTCACCAGTGGACAGCATTCAGCTGGACCACACTGACACCTCACCACCACCAACCATGAAGATCCACTGCATCGTGTGGGCTCCCGCCCAAGGAAAGAAGCGACACATCCGAGGAACCCTCCACCTCGTTCACCTCCTTAGGGAGTTGACCCAGCCCTCGACGCTCTTCCTGACCTACTCCCACCAACATGACCCTGACACCATCATGTCCCACTGGACTTCCCTCCTGCACCACCTCACACCACAACACCGGACCATCACCACTGACACGTACTACCTCCAGGCATGGGGACGTGACTTCTCCCCCGCCGACGGTGGTGAAATACATGCCGCCAAGACATCCCTCCCAAGTATGACACCCACCCTAGGAGGAGACAACCGAGAGGCTATGACAGTGAGCGCGGGTTCAGCGTGAGACAGGCCTACCTCTACCTTTGCCCAACGCCCCTCTCGCGTTCATGTGCCTCTACTCAGAGGTAGCAGTCATGGCACATTACACCTCAGCCGGACCAGCCCTCACCAAGTTCAGGGTGGGGCTAACTCCTTAGCCCCAGACAGCATCCCAGAGACAGCAATCAGCTGCTCACTTGCTGCATCCCTCCCTTAGTCAGAGCAAGTGACGGCCACCAGACCCACATGGGGAGAGACGGCCAACAGTGGCACCACCAGGCAGGTGACAGCCATTAGCCGCACCTCGTCTGTCTCTTGCAGAAGGAACCCAACTTTGGTGACGACCACCAGCCACACCACCAGGGAGGCAACGGCCACCAGCCGCACTATCCCTGCGGTCCTGACAGGAAGTAGGACCTCGGTGATGGCCACCAGCCGCACCTCAGTGACGGCCACCAGCTGCACCTGCACCCCAGTGATGGTCAATAGCTGCACCTGGGGTGTAGTCCTCACGGGGCACGGCTCTTCGGGAACGGCCACCAGCAGCACTCCGCCGGCCATCAGTCAGGGGCACGGGCCCTCAGTGATGGCCACCAGCCGCACGAAGGAGGAGATGGCCACCAGCCGTTCCAAGCTCTGTGTCCTAGCGGACTTGGCGACGGCCACCAGACGCGCCAAGGAGGGAACGGCTACATACCACTACTCACCCTACTCACCCCCTACCCCAGTGCCTTCTCTTCCTGAGAATTTCCCTGGCTCGCCCACCTCCACCTGTGGTGGAGCGGGTTTCCTCGCCCCTTCCCTGTCCAGAGACACCTTCCTGGAGGAGCAGCAGTTGGAGGAGGTCTGAAGAGGTTCCCTGATACCTGGGGTCTGTGCCCTGCAACTGGCTCCCCGGCAGTCCCCGGCCCTGACGGACTCTTCACAGACGGGACACCGTAGATCACCCCTGACGGAGGCTCAGCCGAGGAGTGACTGCAGCCCTCGGACCAGCCGGGACATCCCCAGGACCCCAGGACATGACCTCCCCTGCCCTGCCCGACGACATCCAGCATGTCAGAGCGGGCACCAACAGGTGAGTCTCCTCTCTCTGTTCGGGCCCAGCCCTTAGGCCCGACCCTTGGGCTCCCCAGTGATGGGTGCCCCTGCAACGTCGCCCCTCAGAACACTCACAGACGACCCAGTGGCAACCCGGCCTCCTGACAAAGGCACCGGACAGCCCGGCCTCCTGACGAAAGCCCCCAGACGCACCACCGGCAGTCTGGCCTCCTGACGAAGGCACCCCTGGGTGACTCAGCATCAGCCGGCTTCCTAGAGAAGGTCGCTTTCCCCTCCCCCCACCGGGACCTCCTGACATCGGGCATATCTCAGAAGCAACCCACGGCTACGTCATCTGCCCCAGAGTCCCTCGGCACTGTCCATAGTATTGAACTATTTCTTGTGTATTGTGTGCCACTGCATTGTATTGTCTCTAGTGTAAATAGTTAAAGTAATACATGTTAGATTTGTTGCCCAGTGTTTTTATGCCCTGCTCCTCTAAGTTGCCAAAAGTATACCCAAAATGGTCTAGAAAGAGGACCCTGCTCTAAGCGCCGCATTTAAGGAGCGAGTGGTCGTCCCTTAAACACGCTGCATAACATTTTGTTTAGATAATATCGCTATCATCATTATCATAATGTGCACACATACAGTACATCTGTTTCGTTTTTGTAGGCTCCAACATGCTTGCATGCGTCGGCCTTGGTCACCTAATGGCGGCTCTCCACGCTGCTCGATCCCTGGCAGCCTCCCTGTTCAGTCCCTTAACCCTTAAGTCACACTTAATGACCTCGTTCCATGTCTTTCTCGGTCTACCCCTCCCAAACCCTCCCCCAATATTAACACCTCTCACCCTCTGTACCCAATTATCATCCCCCATCCTCTCCACATGTCCAAACCACCTCAGCCTACCTCTCCTCATCACAACACCAATACACTCCAGTCCCATCCTACCTCTCAACTCTTCCATCATAAACCCAGCCCCCCCAGGCCTTGCACGCAGGGACGCACTGCACATCCACCTAATCATTGTCATTTCTGTACGTTTAAACCTGCGAATATCCTCTTCTTTTACTGCCCAGGTCTCACTACCAAACAGCATCACACTCCTAACACATGCTGCATACAAAGACCCCTTAGCACATAAGGAGAGTCCTCTCAATGTCAGGAGAGGCAACAGCTCCCTGAACTTCTTCCAACCACTTCTCACCCTAGCAACCGAGCTAACTCCAGCCCCACCTCCGGCACATAACATGTCTCCCAAATAACAAAACTCCTCCACACACTCAAGAGACTCACCTGCAAGTTCAACCCTCTCATGCCTAACAATCTCCACCTACTCTCCCCGACACGCCGCATACATGAAATCAGCATCATCTCGCAGTCTACCTCTAATACCACTACATCTCTTGTGCATCCACTTATCACAAACACTACACAAGATGGAATTACTTCCCACACCCTTGTGGCAAACTGCACATGGCCACTCTCCCTCTCCTCTGATTGTACTGCCACCAACCCTAGATATCGTCACTTTTGTTTTATCTGCATTTACCCTTAAGCCCTTGTACCCCATACCATCTCTCCACTTCTTAAATCTGTATATATTAACTAGTAGGTAAATGTCAATAAGCTTCGCATTTTCAAGATGCAGTATGTACGAATGGTATGTAAGTTGGTTTGCACATGTGGGCGGGTAGCTCTGCTGTACATGTTTAAGATGTATTTTATAGGTACTGAAGGGCACCTTCATAGGGGCAAGGAACACTTTCTGTCATCGGAGAAATTGCCCGCCCGCACCCAATGCTTAACAAATAAATACAGATGTGGAAGGTTTTGGGAGTGTACAGTCAGATCACGTGGAATTGTGTGGTTGTTGCTGAGCGAAAATGTATAATCACTGAGGGATTTTCAACACAGTGTTCAATGTGAGAACACATGAAAGACATAAAGTTTTACACACTATGTCTTTCCCTGGTGGAATCAAACTTCATTCATAAGGACTGATAGGAGCAGGCTGAACCAACCTGATGGATATTATCCAGGAATAGTTACTTTCTATTAATATTATTATTATTACTATTATTATTATTATTATTAGTAGTAGTAATCCCTCCATTATTCGGATGGCCAATACTCGGACATACTCACTATTCAGATATTGTGGGCTGCACAACCCCCAAAATGCCAAAAAAATTGAAAAAAAAAAAAAAAAAAAAAAATCGATTTTTTGGGACCGCTTCATTTTGAATTTCCCGCCCGCGCCGATCGGATATGTTTACGCTTGTGGCGCCTGTCTGTCGGTCGCCATTACCCACTCAGCTACTGCCTCGTGAACACCTCCGACAATGGCGGCCAAAGTGATTGCTTTTGTTGTGATACCCTACCTCCTACAGTCCTTGATACTGCTCTTCACCTTCTTCATCATGTGTGTGATGATGGAATTTACTGTTATGTACAGTGCAGTGAAGTGATGTGATTCCAGTTATAAAAAAAAAAAAAAGTTGTGTAAAGTGTTGGTGATAAGTGTTGGTGATAAGTGCTGGTGATTCTCAATTGGAAAGGTGTGTCAGGTGCAAGGTCTTCCTGTCAGAGTCTGAGATGATAGAGTGGGTTATTACATCAGGACGGCAGCTTCTTGTTCGTAAGTACCGTAACTTCATGCCTAACCTGTTTTCATCATGCTGTAAATGTGTTAAAAAATTACCAGAAATGTTAATCATAATTTCGTACTTGCAATTTAATTTTTTCATGCATGGTTCTTAAGTGCACTAGCCGGGAAAAAGGTGGAAGCCAGTGAATTTCATATTCGGTCATAACCTAACCTAACCTAACCTAACTTATGGTTACCATAAAGATTTTCATGCCTAACCTATTTTCATCATGCTGTAAATGTGTTAAAAGATTACCAAAAATGTTAATCATAATTTCCTGCTTGCAATTTAATTTTCCCATGCATGGTTCTTAAGTAAAACAGCTAGAAAAAAGGTTGAAGCAGTTAATTTCAATTCTGGTCCTAACCTAACCTAACCTATGGTTACCATAAAGATTTTCATGCCTAACCTGTTTTCATCATGTTGTTAATGTGTTAATAAATGTCCCTAAATGCTAATCATAATTTCCTGCTTGCAATTTAAATTTCCCATGCATGGTTCTTAAGCAAAACAGCTAGAAAAATGGTGGAAGCAGTTAATTTCATGTCCAGTCCTAACCTAACCTAACCTATGGTTACCATAAAGATTTTCAGGCCTAACCTGTTTTCATCATTCTGTAAATGTGTTAAAAGATTACCAAAAATGTTAATCATAATTTCCTGCTTGCAATTTAATTTTTCCATGCATGGTTCTTAAATAAAACAGCTAGAAAAAAGGTGGAAGCAGTGAATTTCATGTCCGGTCCTAACCTAACCTAACCTATGGTTACCATAAAGATTTTCATGCCTAACCTGTTTTCATCATGTTGTTAATGTGTTAAGAAATTACCCTAAATGTTAATCATAATTTCCTGCTTGCAATTTAATTTATCCATGCATGGTTCTTAAGTAAAACAGCTAGAAAAAAGGTGGAAGCAGTTAATTTCATGTCCGGTCCTAACCCAACCTAACCTATGGTTACCATAAAGATTTTCATGCCTAACCTGTTTTCATCATGCTGTTAATGTGTTAAAAAATTACCCTAAATGTTAATCATAATTTCCTGCTTGCAATTTAATTTTCCCATGCATGGCTCTTAAGTAAAACTGCTAGAAAAAAGGTGGAAGCAGTTAATTTCATGTCCGGTCCTAACCTAACCTAACCTAACCTAATCTAACCTATCTATTCTATTCTATCTACTGCCAGACGCCATAATCCCGTAAAGGGTGGCCATTTGACTTTGAGTTATTTGTTTTACAGGGAGGGGCACTAACCCTCCACCAACCCACTTGTTGACACGTAGGGAGCACGCATGGTTTGGTTATATGGTTACCACCCAGCGTTGTAAATGGTTTCTTGGCTTACAGGAAACCATTTGGCTTGTCACTCAATGTAAAGCCACCTGTAAAAGAAAGAAAAGCAATAAGAAGTGACAGGAAAGATAGGAAAAATAGGAAGAGAGGAGGGCAGGCACAGAAAAAGAATGATAAAGGCTAAGGAAGAAGTAGGCAGCACTACATCAAGTGAGTGGATGATGGTCGCCACCACCTACCACTAACCTAACCTATGGTTAACATAAAGATTTTCATGCCTAACCTGTTTTCATCATGCTGTTAATGTGTTAAAAAATTACCCTAAATGTTAATCATAATTTCCTGCTTGCAATTTAATTTTCCCATGCATGGTTCTTAAGTACAACAGCTAGAAAAAAGGTGGAAGCAGTTAATTTCATGTCCGGTCCTAACCTAACCTAAACTATGGTTACCATAAAGATTTTCATGCCTAACCTGTTTTCATCATGCTGTTAATGTGTTAAAAAATTACCCTAAATGTTAATCATAATTTCCTGCTTGCAATTTAATTTTGCCATGCATGGTTCTTAAGTAAAACAGCTAGAAAAAAGGTGGAAGCAGTGAATTTCATGTCTGGTCCTAACCTAACTAACCTAACATTGTGTTAATCATAATTTCCTGCTTTTAACTTAATTCTTTCATGCATGATTCTTAAGTGCAACAGCTAGGAAAAAGGTGGAAGCAGTGAATTTCATGTCCGGTCATAACCTAACCTAACCTAACCTAACCATTTTTCTGGTAGCAATTTACATCATTTACTGCATTTGATGGTTTGTATCCAATAATTTAGTGCATAAAATGTGAGAAAAGACGATTTCCATGTCAGATACTTACTTACACTATGCTGCCAAGTTCTGAGCACCTATGACTCACTCACCTCTAAATCATCATATTTTGGTTAAAATTCCATAAATTCATGCTATATGTGCATTATTTATGTGAAAAGAGACCTAAACAAGTGCTATACATGTCCAGTAGGGAGGTAGGAAGGTAGTTTTCTGATTTAGGT
>JAGKTI010013834.1:0-22475 GCA_018397915.1 Birgus latro
ACTTTTCCATTCATATCTCCAATCAGAAACACTCTCTCATTCCTTTCAAACTTTTCCAAGCAGGCTTCCACATTTGTCCAAAACTCTTCTCTCACTCTTCTTGCATGATCTTGCATTGGCGCATACATGCATACAATTGCCCACATTTGTAGTCCAACTTTCACTCTTACCCACACAATCCTTGACCCAACTGATGCATACTCTCTTACATTCTCCTTCCACCTGTTGCTCACAACAATACACACTCCCTCTTTCGCCCTCTCATTCTCACCCACTCCCGCGCATATACCCCATCCATATTCCCATTCTCTCACACTCTCACCTTGCCAGTTAGTTTCAGTTATTCCATATATATCCACTTTCGCACTCTCAAGCACCTGTACAATCTGTCTCTCTTTCACCTCAACATTCATACCCCTCACATTCCAGGTCGCAATCTTTATCTCGTCCTTTGTCCGTTCCTTTGTTGTCAACTTTTGGTCAGTCCTGGTCCGAGGCTTCCTGTTTGTATTTTTAGTTAGTTGTTTTTACGGGGTTGGGGCACTAACCCACCACCAACCCTTCTAGTCGCCTCTTACGACAAGCAGGGATACTGGGGGAGAATTCTTGAAAAAAAAACCCTACCCCCAGTAATTTTTATTGTAAGTTTTGGATGTAGTAGGTTGAGATTGATTGATTAGCTGAGAATATAGACTTGATATGAAGATTATTCTTATAATTTTAGAGTATGACGATCTTTCACTTGAGGTAACTAGGCATTTATATAAATGCCGATATCTCATATGTAGCCTTATGTTAACCCGCCCCGTCCTGGCAGATTCTTAACCAATTACCTCCCCCAATCCCGGCAGATTCTTAACCAATTACCTCCCCCAATCCCTGCAGATTTTTTATTTTTTTGGCTAAAACCTTCGCTTTTTATGAGAAACATCAAAAATTCTTAGAGAAATTATCCCCTAAACCTTTAAAATTCTACTACAGGTAAGAATACCCTCACATTCACTGTGTTTTCTATGGGCCCTGGCTCCGGAGAAAATGTAATCTGTTGGAGGGTAATTTCCAAACCTCTTACATTGTTTATTTATTTATTTATTTGGTACGAATTTATATGTAGTACAAGAGTATATTAGTTTTCACACAGTAATATAGGCGATATAAACGTTGTTTCACTCACCAAACACATCAACATACTGTACCTTTTTTGGCAACATTACCTGACTCATGCTTGGAACCACTGTCTGACTCACTTCTTCTTCATTTCTGCAACATTCGTGGCCTTTCCTCAAATTTTCTTTCTGTGGAACACCACCTCTCTTCCTCTAAACCTTACCTTCTCTTCTTAACGGAGACTCAGCTGTCTGAGGCAACTGACAGCAAACCATTTTCTGTATCCTCCTACTTTCTCTGTTCTCATTTCAAAGCCAAAGGTGGCTGTTGTGTATATGTACGCAACAACCTGTCTTGCTCTTGTGTTCCTGAACTTGATTCTTCTGAATTCTCTACTCTCTGGCTTCGGCTCTCTTGTCATTCTCTGACTAAATATATCTACGCTGTTTACTTGTCGTCTGATTCTACTGACTATCAAAAATTCTACGACTATCTTACTTCTACAATGGAACACATTCTATCCATTTCTCCTTTCTCTGAAATCTCCATTCTAGATTTCAATGTTCACCACCACCTTTGGCTCTCCTCTCCTTTCACTGATCCACCTGGTGAACAAGCCTACACCTTTTTTATCCTTAATGACCTAGAGCAGCTTGTACAGCACCCTACCCATATCCCTGATCGCTTTGGAGAGAGCTCCAACATACTTGACCTCTTCCTTACAACTAATCCTTCTCCTTACACTGTTAATCTTTTCTCTCCATTGGGCTCCTCCGATCATAACCTTATTATCTTAACCTGTCCTGTTGCTCTGGTGCAGCCTGGGGACCCTCCAGATAAACATCGGCTGTGGCACTTTGGAGCTGCGGATTGGGAGGCCCTCAGGCAGTACTTCTTCGATTTTCCCTGGAATGATTATTGCTTCCACGGCCGGCAGCCATTTGCATGTGCCTTACGCATTACAGAGGTTATTCTCTCAGGGATGGAAGCATACATTCCTTTCTCATATCCTTTGTCTAATGCTAAAAAGCCTTGGTTTAATCACACTTGTTCTAATGCTGTCCGCAACAAGGAGAGGGCCTACAAAAGGTACTGGAGCCAACCCACCCCTGAATCTCATCTTTCTTATGTTTCTGCCTGGAATCGTGCTAAGTCTGTTCTTCGTTCTGCTAAAAATAATTTCATCTGCACTAAATGTTCCCAACTCACCAACTCAAATTCTTCACGCTCCTTCTGGGACCTTGCCAAAAACCTTTCTAACAATTTTACCTCGTCATCCTTCCCTCCTCTTTTCTACTCTGATGTCTCTGTAGCTATTTCTTCTACTGATAAAGCTAATCTCTTTGCTCAGACTTTCTCTTCCAATTCCACCTTAGACGATTTCGGTGCTGTTCCTCCATCACTTCCCTCCTCTGACTTCCTTATGGCTGACATTAAAATTTCTTCAGCTGATGTATTTTCATTCATCACTGGCCTCAATACTAACAAGGCATATGGTCCTGATGGGGTCCCTCCTGTTGTCCTCAAGAACTGTGCTTCTGTGCTTACACCCTGCCTAAGTAAACTCTTTCTAAACTGCCCTCTTACGGATTCTGTCCTTCTATCTGTGCCTTCATCTCTAGTTTCCTTTCTTGTCGTTCTATAGCCGCTGTTGTAGACGGCCATCGTTCTTCTCCTAGATCTATCAACAGTGGTGTTCCTCATGGCTCTGTCCTATCACCAACTCTCTTCCTTTTATTCATCAGTGACCTAAGCTGTACATCTAACCCTACCCACTCATATGCTGATGATTCTACCCTTCACCTTTCCATTCGGTTCCCTCAACCCCCATCTCAGCAGTTACTTCAACAAACAAGGGATGAGGCTATGGCACACCTAATGTCTGACTTGGCTCATATCTCTGACTGGGGTAAAAATAATCTTGTTGTTTTTAATGCATCAAAGACTCAGTTGTTGCACCTATCAACCCGACAAAACCTTCCACAGGAGTACCCGCTGATGTTTAATAGTGTCCAGCTCATTCCTACATCATCCTTGAACATGCTTGGGGTTTCTTTCGCTTGGGATTTATCTTGGAAAGAACATATTGCATCTCTTGTGAAATCTGCTTCCAAGAGATTAGGTGTACAAAGCCAACTCCTAACCTTCTTTACCCCTACACAGATGTTGACTTTATACACGGGTTTTATTCGCCCCTGTTTAGAGTACACCTCTCATGTGTGGGGAGGATCCCCACATACAGCCCTTTCAATAGGTTGGAGTCAAAGGCTTTTCCTCTTCTTAACTCTCCTCCTCTTAATAGCTTCCTTCAACCTCTGTCTCTTCGCCACGCTGTTGCATCTTTATCTCTTTTTTATCGCTACTTTAATGGCCACTGTTCCTCTGAACTGTCTGCTTGCATCCCCCCACCTCTACGACGGGCACGTAGTACCCGTCTAGCAACAACCTCTTATCCTTTTTCTGTCCAACTCTCTAATGCAAGAGTTAACCGTTACTCCCATTCCTTCATTTATGCAACTGGTCAACTCTGGAACTGTCTTCCTCTGTCTGTATTTCCTACTTCCTATAATCTCCAGTCTTTCAAATGCAGTGTGTCCAGGCATCTCGAAGCGAACGGATCTTGAATTTGGCTCTCTTTTGTGTTGTTTTTGTTTGTTCTTGGAGGGAATGGTTTGTGGGCCCATGGCCTTTGTTTCCTTCTTCCTTGCATTAAAAAAAAAAAAAAAAATCACTTCTGTTTCTTCCTCTAACACTATGTAAACTTTGTCCTCCACATTGTCATCGATTGGGGAATACTGGCCAGGTCACTGGTAACTGCGCAGACAATGGCATGTGGGGCGTATGTCACCTGATTCACGTTTCAGTATATTTATATTTTTATATGTTAATACCAACCATTTTATTAGAAGGCAAACTGCACTTACCAGTCTCACACCACGAGCTAACTGAGCCACGGCTGCACACCTCAGGACCCTTCCGGTGACGTCACCACTCGTGACGTAACAGGTGTGTGCACGCGCACACACACACTAACAGCAATATGCACTAACACTCTCGTCCTCTCTTCTTAATTTGACGAAAGATTCCAAGGATGAAACTGGATGGTCTGTTGGCGTCTGATACACATTATGTATCCAATACATAGACTTTTGTTCAGGTGCCATCAAGACCCAGTCTGTGGCCACATACAGATATGTGATGTCTCTTGAAGTACAGTAATCCCTCAATTATTCAGACGCCCAGTATTCGGATGCATCACTATTCAGACATCGTAGGCTGTCCGACCCCCAAAATGCCCCAAAATTCGAAAAAATAATAAAAAAAAAATCCGATTTTTTTGGACCGCATCAATTTGAATTTCCCGTGCGCGCCGACCAGCTGTGTTTTCGTGCCTCCCGCCTCTCTCACGGTCTCATTTCCCGCTCCGCTCCTGGCTCATCAACACGCTCTCAAAATGGCTAATGATGTGCTTGGTTTTGTGGTGATACCCTACCTGAGAAGAGGAAGAAAGTGGTTCTGACTGTGGAGAAGAAGAGGGAGATATTGGAGAAGGTGGACGCCGGGTGCCCGACATCACGGATGCTCCGTGAATTCAACCTCCCTCGCTCCACTTTGTTTGATAACAAGAAGTCTCGAGACAAACTACAGCAGTACACGGCTGATTTCGCTTTGAAAACCAGATGGAACGTGGAGAGGAAGATGATGTTTACTCCTAAGTATGCTGAGATTGACTAAATTCTCCAGGACTCGTCACTAGACCACACGGGAATTTTCTGTTATGTACAGTGCAGTGAAGTGATGTGATGCAAGGTATGCGAAAGAAAACGTTGTGGAAAGTGCTGGTGAGTGTAAAGTGCACCGGAAGTGCTAAGGTGTGTCATGTGCAAGGTCTTGCTGTCAGAGTCTGAGATGACCGAGCGGATTATACATCAGGACGGCAGCATCATTCTCGTAAGTACCCTAACTTCATCAAAATTCCTTGTTTTGTTCTTTCCATATCATTAATCTCATGCATAAACTGTGTGAAAAAGATTTCCATAATGATTTTCATGTCTAACCTGTTTTCAGCATGCTGTAAATTGGTAAAAAAATTCCCATAAATGTTAATCATAATTTCCTGCTTTCAATTTAATTTTTTCATGCATGGTTTTGAAGTGCACCAGCTATGAAAAAGGTTAATGCCATTGATTTGCGTGAAAGATGATTACCATAAAGATTTTCATGTCTAACCTGTTTTCAGCATGCTGTAAATGGGTTAAAAAATTACCATAAATGTTAATCATAATTTCCTACTGTCAATTTAATTTTTTCATGCATGGTTTTGAAGTGCACCAGCTATGAAAAAGGTGAATGCCAGTGAATTCCATGTCCGGTCATAACCTAACCTAACCTAACCTAACCTAACCGTTTTGTTAATCATAATTTCCTGCTTTTAATTTAATTTGTTTATTCATGGTTACCACTAGTATTGAAGTGCACCAGCTGTGAAAAAGATGAATGCCATTGATTTTCACATCCTGTTCCTAAACAAAGCTGCCAACTCAGTGAACAGCTGAGCCAAACTTACCTCAGATTCATTCTTTTTGGGTAAAATTTAATTGAATTCATGCTTTGTGTTCATTATTTTAGTGCACTAGCTGTGAAAAAGGTGAATGCTAGTGAATGTCATGTCCGGTCATAATTTAACCTAACCTAACCATTTTTCTGGTAACAATTTGCATCATTTACTGTATTTGATGCTTTGTATCCAATAATTTAGTGCATAAAATGTGAGAAAAGATGATTTCCATGTCTGATACTTACTTATACTGTGGTGGCAAGTTCTGAGCACCTATGCCTTACTCACCTCTAAATCATCATTTTTTGGTAAAAATTCAATTAATTCATGCTTTGTGTGCATTATTTATGTGAAAAGGGACCTAAATAAGTGCTATACATGTCCGGTAGGAAGGTAGTTTTCTGATGTAGGTTAGGTTAGGTTAAGTTAGGGTCATGAATGACCGGTGCTGGAGCTTCAGGGCCAATATTCGGACAAGACCAATGTCCGGACATGCCTTTGTCTCTATTACGTCGAATAGTGGAGGGATTACTGTATTATAATCCTTCTAGTCTCTGCTGACTGCTGCACACAGCCACTTGGTCGAGGCACCTTTCTTGGTGAGACAATCAGCCAGTTATTGTGATGTATCCACCCAAGATACTTCATCAGTCTCCCCTCGCTCCAACATGTCTTGTAATACAGCAGTATCAATGTGCAATCTCTTGTCTTCTCCGCTCCTACAGGAGTAAAGGGTGTCCACCAGACTCTTGTCGACAAAACACTTTATTTTGATATTTCCACTTCCAGAGACCTCACGCAATATGTTGGCGAGATATACAGCAGTCTCAGCACATTCAAGCTGCGCCAACGCCTCAGCAGATAAGGTAGATTTGACGGTCCTCCTGATCTTTCTTGTTTGCTGGAATACAGGACATCTTGCCTCACTAGGAACTCATAGGAAGATCACAAAACCTTCCTGAGACCCATTGCCTGCAAGGTTGGCAAATGAGGCATCCTTCCCCATTCTTGGAATGTGTAGCTTCATGGTGTCAGTCTTCACCCTTGAGATCACCTTATTGAGTCTAAGCAAATCCTCTACGGTAGCTCGGTTGCTAGTCACACTCACTCACACACATCAAAGGCAATATCTGGCCGAGTGTGTGTGGCAGTCCAGTTGAGTTGCCCAATTAATCCTCGGTACTCCGTTTTCTCAGACTCAGACAGCTCTCCCGATTTTACTGCTGCATGATGACTACTCAGTGTGACTGGTTTCAAAGATGAAGCACACTGGAATTGGTCAAGCGTTATGCTGCCATCGATGATGGAGACGACATTGAGACCAACGTATTTGAAGGCTTTTGATTCTGAACTGCCGATGTGGATTATTTGACTTAAGCGGTTTATCACTTGCTGCTCGAACTCATGTGTACCAGCCCAAAGGAAGTCATCGACATAAATGCATACAATGCCTTCGACTTTTTTTTTTTTTTTTTTTATGCAAGGAAGAAGGAACCAAAGGCCACAGGCCTGCATACTGTTCCTTCCAAGAAAAAGTAAAAACAGTACAAAAGAGAGCCAAATTCAAGATCCGTTCAATTCGAGATGCCTGGAGACACTGCGTTTGCCCCAAGAGAACAGCGCTGAATCCAGTGATGACACTTTAGCTCCGAGACTCAACAATTGATCTTTTATGCGCAGATACCAATGCATAGCAGCATCACAAAGGCCGTAAGCAGTTTTCTTTAGCCTCCACAACTTACCATTTGCATATTCAGGCGAAGACGTAAATGAACAACTCTCTCAATGTCATTACCTTGCAAGTAGGCAGCTTTCATGTCCATAGTGTGGCAATCCTACTGGTTGATGAAGGCCAAAGAAAGTGCCAAACACACAGCTTCTTTTGAACAAGTAGGAGAGTCTTTTTGGAGATCCACTGTGTCTTTCTCAGATCCTCTGGATACTAAGCAGGCTTTAACAATAGGCTTTCCATTTTTCAGTTTTTCAGTCACAACCCATCGAACCATTATGGCACCTTGCCCAACATCATCTACTTCTTCATACACATCATTATTCTGCCAGTTTGTAATTTCATTTTCCTTGCCACATAATACAGCCTCAGAGCTGAAAAGAACAAGCATTTCTGCGTCATCATCAACCACTTCCCATTCGCTAAGATCATTCTCCAAATCTATCCAATCAATGCTGCCGTCAGAGTCCCTCTTCAAATCGTAGCAGTGTTTGTACTTTCCAGTGGCTTTACCTGCCCAACTCACAATCCTTCCAGACAACAACTCTCCACTTTCTGAATGTATTCCCTTTATACGTTGACCAACAGAAACTTTGGGAGGCTGATTAACAGGAATAGAAACTGTGGGAGGCTCATCAATCAGAACTGCACCATCTTCCAACTCGTCATCTGATGGATAATCATTCAACACTTGCGAAGAATCGTCATTAGGCTTCTCTTGGACAACAATGTTCTTCTCATTACTGCTAACACTGCCCTCAACTGTAGTATCTTGCTCTGGCGCACACGCTAGATGGCACACGTCTCGCACGTACACACCGCCATGTCCCACCAGAATTTGTTTCCCATCTCTGCCTGTTACAATTCCGGGACCGTGCCACTCGTGACTGTCATTTCTTTTGTAGAAGACTTCATCTCCATTTCGGATGTCGTTTAAGTCACGAACGTATATTGTACCGCAGAACCCTAGCCAAACGTTCATCTGATTCAGTCTTTATAAACTCTTGTCTTGCTAAATAAGAGCATTCAAGTTGTCTCTCACAATTTTCGATTGTGATATAGGTTCCAAGGCTGGAGGATCATTGCGTAAACATTAGTCAGGCCAGGGTTTTGACCAAAAACAAGTTGGTTAGGAGAAAAACCTGCATAGTTGGTGAGAGCATTTCTTGCCGATACTGCCCATGCCAAGGCCATATCCAATTCACAATGGCTATCAGCCATTATCTTCCTAACAATGTCACCAATGACTGCATTTTGATGCTCACAGACTCCATTGCTCCGTGGACTCTCTGCAGATGTTGTCATGATCTTGATATTGAAGGCCTTTCCCAATGTTCACATTTCAGCATTGTTGAATTCACAACCATTGTCTGTAAGGATTTTTCCAGGTATGCCAAACACAACAATCCAGTTCCGAAATATTCCTTTGATAATGGTGGACGCACACTTGTCCGCGATTACTATCGCATTACAATACCTGGTCGCCAAATCAACAAGGACTAAGAAATAATGCCTTCCCCAAGCTTTCAAATCCATGGCTATGGCTTCGTTAAACTTAGACGCCATGGGCAAACTGACTACGGGTCGGGGCTTGGCTTTCTTGAATCTGCAACAGACTGTACAAGCATCAGATATAACCTTGATAGCCTGCTCCGGTTCTGAATTTTTAATCCCCGCATCTGTGATCAGTTTAATTAGTTTCGCCGATGTTGGGTGTCCAAGTTGCCTGTGAAGCTTCAAAGCCATTTTTTCTACATCACCCCCAAGAGATGCCAGCGTGATTGTTTCACAAAATTCACGACCTAGTCATAAAGAAATTGGAAGCAAGTAATGGCCTGAAGATGAGGACTTCAAATTAATGATAGTTCCACAAATTGTAACCAGGTCACTTCCAAAGTTAATCAACATTTTTGCTTTTTTCATGGAACATTTACTCAGCAGCAAGGGAATATTGCAGTTCACAAAATCAGTCATGATGGTTGCACACATATTTCCATTGTAGCAGGGCAGAGTAACACGTTTGAGGGAAGAAACTGTGACACCATCAGCAAAAGTAAACGCTGAGGATGACGCTTCTTCTCTTATAGCTTCACATTCGTAATCGGTGAGCTCACTTAAATAGCAACTGATCCATTCAACTCCACATACAGTTGTAGAACATCTGTGTCTAGAACAGCACATCCCTTTGATTCTTCTACTAGTCTCTGTAATTTACCTCTACTAGCAGCAGCATCCGCATTCCCCATAAATAACGACAGATGCACTGTTTCAGAATTTTCTTCTCGACTGCCATTGTTTTTGTATTCATCCGGACAGTCACGTGCCCAGTGAAATCTAGAATCACATACTAAACACTTTGATACCTTTCCGTCATCCCCAAGTGGGTTCTGCCTCCTGCCGGTGCATGAGCGTTGGGGAATTCTAGCAGATACGGTTGAATATCGGCCACCACCACGACCTCGATCACATACTGCACCACCCTGCAACATTCTCCGTCTTCATCGAGTACCTCTAACGTAAAAAGTTTCCTCACCCCCAACTTTGTCACTCCAAAATACTGGTTCACTCTTCATCTCACAGGCAGACACCGATGCATCGTTCTGCCTGCCAATTTCACCAGCGAAAATACAATTCAGGGCAGATTTCATGTTTTCGTAAGTCACCTCAGTTATTGCGGACATCACTAGTTGTTGCTCACTGTCTGAAAGTTTGCATGCAGCTAACAGCATAAAAGCCATCACAGAATTTGGCAGTGCCATGTCCTGCTTCGTAAATTTGAAATAAACATGCTCAAATTCTGCCACGAACTTACGAATGTTCATATCACCGGCATTTCTGAAGTTGTACAATTCATGAAATGCTGCAAACTGCCGACTTCCTTTGTCCACGAAAAATAAACTGTCTAGTTTTTTCAACAATTTCTGAACACCATTCTCTTGTTTCAAATCAGCCGCGTCAGTGTCCGAAGATGCCACCCTCGCTCTTCCTGACAATGAAAGGTGAATAGCTTGCTTCTTTTTCGGTAAGTCCGTCAGTTCAGACCAAATGTCGATGTCCTTCATAGGCAGAATCATTTTCAAGTTTTGGAGGCCACTTAGTTGAACACGACGCCATTATGTCGGAACCACGCTCTGCTACCAGTATTAGATGTGGTAGTTGCCCGGCTGACCGAAGCCACTCCCAGGTTCTCGGGCCCCCTGAGGGGCCGGGGGGGAGGGGGGGTTGCAGTGGTTTGGCCCCCATGCTGTCCTCCTCTTGTCCTCGACAGTCTTGGGGGTAGACCCACAGTGAAGACGCCACTGCTCCAGCCACACAAATCCTCCAACCTTACCTCAACACACTGCATGAATGGTTCACCACAAACAGACTCAAAATAGCCCCAGCCAAATCTACAGTGACCCTTCTCACAAACTGGACAGCAGAACACAGTCACATTCCACACCTCAACATAGACAACACTCCCCTACTACACACACACACACACACCCAAAATCCTTGGTGTAACATACAATACATCAGTGTCATTTAAACAACACATCACAAACATCAAAAATAAATTGACACATACACTCAGTGCCTTGAAATCACTTGGCCATACAACATTTGGAAACAACAAAGAAACCACCACCACAGTATACAAACAATATATACGTTCATTGATGAATTATGCAAGCCCTGCTCGGGCTCCTAACCTCACTAAAACACACTACATCACTCTTCAGACCATACAAAACAAAGCCTTAAAAATAATCACAGGCTGCACAGCTACTACACCTACAGACCACCTACACCAAGAAACCAAAGTCCTCAAAGTCAAGGATCATCTAGACATAAGAGGCACCCAAATTCTCGCTGTGGCCTTCACAAACCCACAACATCCACTACACTACATGGCAGTACATCCACGCACACCAAGGAACATCAAAACAACACCCAGCACATGATATCATACACAAATATTATCATTTCTTCCCCCCTGCCTGCCTCAGACCAGCTTCCAGAAGCATATTCATACTCAAATCACTCGGCGTTCCATTCAGTCACTCAAAGACAACACAGCTGCACGCACGGCCTCCTGACATCCATCCTTCTGAACGCTATCTTCCCCATAAGGACAGGGTCCACCTGGGCAGGCTGAGATGGTATCATCCAGCCCTCTTGAGTTATCAGAAGAGGCTGGATGACTCCGTCACTGACACCTGTCCAGGATGTAACACAGCACCCCATACTATTAAGCACATCATGGAAGACTGTACTGCACACAATCACCTACACCAACAACACAACATACACTCCTTCAGAGCTCTGTGGGAAAGCCCGGTCTCAGCCGTGGCCTTCCTTAGGGACTTGGGGCTGTTCGGCCAGACTACCTAGGGAACAACTACTACTACCAGTATTAGAAGGCAAACTGCACTTACTGGCCTCACACCGCAAACTAACCAGGCCCCGGCTGCACACCGCAGGACCCTTCTGGTGACGTCACCACTTGTGACGTAACAGGTGTGTGCACCCACACACACACTTAACAGCAATATGCACTAGCATATTTGATGCCATATTTTACATTTATTATAAAAAGAATAAACAACCATCAGCTTTATAACTCATATAACTCGAAAACTAATATACTGTAAGTGCTAAATTAACTGATATGTACATAAATGACTGGGAATCGTCCTAACGCCAAAAAGTCCTGATGGCAAATTGCCCTGTTATTGTTGTGACGGCCTTGCCGCAAGTGAGCGCAGCACTGTGCAGTGCGCCTATCTTGAATTTTTTGTATACCCTTTTTCATCGCTTTTCGTATAATTGAAGCAGATACCTTTCGTATAGTGAAACTTGTCCTATATTCCTCATTTTCGTAACATCAAATTTTCATATATCAGGTTTTTGTTTATCGGGGATCCACTGTAATTCCCACAAATATATGCAAATGGAGGGTGCCAATGAAGTTAGTGGGGGTGTGTGTTCGTTTTTTTTTCGTTTGTTTTTTTAAGGCTGCAACATGCTTGCATGCGTCGGCCTTTTTGGATTGGAGCATGTAGCATTTTATGACCGGATGCCCTTCCTGATGTCTACCAATGACCCTTGGGTGGATTTGATCCTCCGACCCTACGGCCAGAGCGGAGCGCTCTAACCCACTGAGCCACGGCTGCTACACATGGCTGCTGGTAGATTATTAGTGGAGAAGGGAGAAAAAGTGAACAGATGGAGAGAACACTTTAATAAATTGTTGAACATAAGAGAATGAAAGTAATGCAAGTATAAGTGGCTAGGGAATGGCAGGGAGAAGGAGGGTTGAGAGAAGAGAGGAAGAAATCAGTAGGATGGAAGTGGTGGAAGCAATGAAGAAAGTTAAAATGGGGAAAGCCCCAGGAATTTATGGTGTGTGTGGTGAAATGCTGAAGCAGGGAGGAGAGATAGTAATAGAATGGATGTGGAAGGTGTGCAGATTGGCCTGGGAGGAAGGTGGAGTCCTGGAGGATTGGAAGTCAGGTATAATTATTCCTCTGTACAAAGGAAAAGGGGAAAAAGAAGTGTGTTGGAATCATAGGGGCATTTGCCTTCTTAGTGTACAAAGCAAAAGGGGAAAAAGCAGTGTGTGGTAATCATAGGGGCATTTGCCTTCTTAGTGTAATAGGAAAAGTATATGGTAGGATACTTACTGACAAAGTTAGGGAAATAACAGAAGAATTAGTTGGAGAAGAACAGGGAGGTTTTAGGAAGGGAAGAGGTTGTGTAGACCAGATATTCATTCTTCAATATTTAGTGGAAAAGTTTCTAGAGAAGGGAAAGAAGTTGTATGCAGCCTTCATGGATTTGGAGAAAGCTTATGACAGGGTGGATAGACAAGGATTGTGGAAAGTATTAAGAATATATGGAGTGGATGGGAAGTTGTTGAAGGCAGTGAAGAGTATGTATGAGGGTGCTAAGGCTGCAGTGCATGTGGATGGCAGACTGAGTGAATCTTTCCATTTGAAGGTTGGATTGTAACAAGGATGTGTCATGTCGCTATGGTTGTTCAATCTGTACATGGATGGGGTTATAAAAGAGATACAAGGTTGGGCAGTGGATGTTGGAGCAGCCCTAGTGAGAGAGGGCAGTGTACTGTTGTTTCCAGATGATACTGTGTTGTTGAGTGAAGATGAAGGAGAGCTGCAAGGCTTGGTAGATGAGTTTGGAGAGTTACGTGTAAGAAACGGAATCTAAAGGTGAATGTAGGGAAGAGTAAAGTGATGGTCTTCAAGAGAAGTGAAGCCAGTGAATGTACAGTGAGATTGGTTGGGGAGGATATGGAGAATATGAGTGCATTTAAGTACTTGGGTAGTGTGATAAGTAAGGATGGAAGTCTGGAGGGTGATGTGCTTGAAAGGGTGCAGCAGGGAAGGAAGATTGCTGGTTCATTGAAAGCAGTGATAAGAAACAGGGAGGTGAGCATGCAAGTGAAAAAGGTGTTACATGACAGTATTGTGTTACCACCTAACATATGGAAGTGAAGTTTGGGCCCTGTTGTAAGGACAGAAGTCAAGAGTGAGAGCACTGGAAATGATTTATTTGAGAGGAGCATGTGGAGTCACATGGAGAGACAGACTAACAAATGAGGAAGTGAAAGAGCATTGTGGTGTGGCTGTGGACGTGATAGGAAGCATTAGGAGAAACACGTTAAGGTGGTTTGGGCATGTGGAGAGGATGGAGAGTGAAAGACTGATGAGGAGAGTGTATGTGAGTGAGGTGGAGGGGGGGAGAGGGAGGGGGAGGCCGGGGATGAGATGGAGGGATGGAGTGGTGAGGTACATGAGAGAGGGGGGTGTGAGTTGGGAGCGTGGTAGTGAAATGGCAGGGGACAGAGCGACATGGAGGCGATTTGTTTGTGGTCACCCCGTGCGGGATTGAGGTGTCTGGCAATAGATAGATAGACAGGTTTGCGCTTTGCGACATTGCCCAAGCTAAATGTTGTATTAGATTGCGCACTTGTGGAATCTATACAAATATTAGAAAATAATAATAATAAAAGTAAGTAAGTACAGTATGCTAATTTATTTAAATATCTCAATATTTTACAGTAATTCCCACAAATATATGCAAATGGTCTGTGCTTGCATTTTGTGACATTGCGCAAGCTAAATAGTAGACTGCGCACTTGCGCTTGCGCAAAGTACTGAACCATGGATTGCTCATTGTGCTTGCACAAGGTCCTTTTTCATTTGTGCTGCCCTCCACTGTGATTTGGTCACCTAATGGCGGCTCTCTGTGCTGCTTGATCACTGGGAGCCTCTATGCTTAGTCCCTTATCCCTGAGGTCACACTCATTGACCTTGTCTCAGGTCTTTTTCAGTCGTCCTCTTGCTACCCTGCCCCTAACATTAACACTTCTCTCTTTCTGCACAAAATTATCATCCCCTATCCTCCCCATATGCCCAACCATCTAAATCCCTCTCTCATCACAACACCAATACACTCCATCCCCATCATACCTCTCAACTCTTCCATCATAAACCTTAGCCCCTCCAGGCCTTTCACTCAGGGACGCACTGCACATCCACCTAATCATTGCCATTTCTGTACATTTTAGCTTACGCATATCCTCTTCCGACACTACTTAGGTCTCACTACCATACATTATTACATTCCTAACACATGCAGCATATAAAGATCCCATGGCATAGAGGAAGAGCAGCTCCCTGAACTTCGTCCAACCACTTCTGACTCAAGCCACATATCTCCCAAATTACAAAACTCTTCCACACACTCAAGGACTCACCAGCAAGTTCAGTCCTTTCACACCTTACAATCTCCACATGCTCTCTCTGACACACCACACACATGAAATCAGCTTTGTCTCACAGTCTACCCGAAATACCACTACATCTCTTAGGTACCCATTTATCACAAACACTGCACAAAATGGAATTACTTCCCACGCCTCTGTGACAGATTGCTCATGGCCACTCTCCCTCTTCTTTGAGAGTATCGCCACCAACCCTAGATACCATCATTTTTGTTTTATCTGCATTTACACTTTAGCCCACGTGCCCTTTACCATCTCTGCACTTCCTAAATCTCTCCACCACCTCCTTTTCATTCTCTGCATATAACACCAAATCTTCAGCATACAGCACCTGGAGGGAATTAATCTATGAAATTATTTAGACTGATTTGTTGAAATGAAGGTAGAAATAAAGAAAATGGTGTCTGTATTTTGTGTATTTTTAATTAGGTTATAAAAGATAAAAGGTAGGACAGTGGATTTTGGAGCAGCCCTAATGGGAGAGGGCAGCGTTTAGAAATTTCCTGTACTATTGTTTGCAGATGATACTGTAAAGTAAAGATGAAGGGGAACTTCAAGGCTTGGTGAGTCAGTTTGGGAGAGTGTGTAAGAAATAGAATCTAAAGGTGAATGTAAGGAAGAGTAAAGTTATGGTCTTTGAGAGAAATGAAGTCACTGAATGAACAGAGGTTGGATGATGAAGAAATGGAAAAATGTGAGTGCATTTAAGTACTTGGGTACTGTGATGAGTAAGGATGAAAGTTTGGAGGGTGAAGTGCTTGAAAAGGTAAAACAAGGAAGCAAGGTTACTAGTTCTTTGAAAGCAGTGATAAGAAATAGGGAAGTGAACATGGATGTAAAAATGTTGCTGCTTGATAGTATTGTGATACCAACTCTAACATATGGAAGTGAAGGTTGGACCTTGTTGTAAGGCCACAAGTCAAGAGTGAGAGCAGTGGAAATGAGTTACTTGAAAGGAACATGTGGAGTCACATGGAGAGAGAGAGAGACTGACAAATGGGGAAGTGAAGGAGCATTGTGGTGTGGATGTGACAGAAAGCATTAGGAGAAATACACTGAGGTGGTTTGGCCATTTAGAGAGGTTGGAGAGAGAGAGAGAGACCAATGAGGAGAGAGTGTCTGAGTGAGGCGGAGGGGGGGAGGGAGATGGGGAGGCCGAGATGAGGGATGGAGCAGAGAGGTATATGAAAGAGGGGCGTATGAGCCGGGGGGGAGGGCAGCGAAATGGTGGGGGACAGGGCTACATGGCAGCGATTTGTTTGTGGCCACACCTTATGGGATTAAGGAATCTGGCAATAAATAGATAGATTACTTGGTACTAAATTAAATTTTTTATGGGAGGGAGGGGTGGTGGGAGGAAGGCAATCTAGGGGGAATTTATAATCCCATATCAGTATTTTTATGAAAAAAAAGAAAAGGCAATATTTTGACGTCTTGATAGCTCATTGGACCAGCTACCCAGAGGGTACTTAGACCATAAACTAGAGTTGAGTTTTAGAAGAATGTAAAAAGTGTTCATATTCAGCTAGTTGATGGTAGTATACCTAGTTTGTTATTTGTTTTTTATCATCTTGCCTCTGTGGGATGAGGCTGTTTTTTTTTTTTTAAGCTGAAGTTGTTTGAATGTACCTCAGAGATATATGAGAAATTTGGAGGATAACTCATGGCCTGTTCATACCAGTTTTCTTGAGGACTTTGGACTCTCCCTAGGTGTGTCCAGTTTAACACCAGGTTCAAGATCTTTTCAGACTCCCATGTAAACAGTGTTACAAAAAAGTGAGGTGCCTTTTTTTTTTTTTTTTTTCGTCTGGCTGCTCACTGAACGAGTCCTACATAGGATACATAATATCTACTTTAGACCATAAAATAAGAGCAGTGAGCTGAAAAAGCTGTAAAAGGCATACAGATTCACTCCAGTTGACAGTATTACAGTTAACCTATAATGCTATACAGTACTGTATAATATATTAGCAGATAATAAGAGTTGATATATAATGTGTCAGTAATGACTGCAGTTGTTGCATACATTTAATATTACTGTATACAATATTCTTACTAAAATACTGATAAGTTTATATCTGAATATTTCAGACCAACAACTAATGCAATTATGGCTTTGACATTTGCCAAGTATGTTATTCAGCCTTTCTTCCCGGACTGTGTCATGCCAGAATCTGCAATCAGACTTATTGCTGCTCTTGCTATATGTGAGTATTAATTTGTTGTAAGGGTTCTGGATTTGTAGTTCTGTTATGATTTTCTTTATTTGTTTGAAGGTCTTGATACAGAGCAGAAAAATTATTACAGAGACTTCAGGAGGACAGTCCAAGACTGTGATAGTTTCCATTTTGATATATGATGTGGTTGTGAGACATTGGTATCGTATAACATGAGTTTGTAAATGAAGAGAGTGGTGAAAGTGAAGATAATTAACCCTTCTTAGACATCGTTTATTTCATACATTTTTATAAAATGTATGAAGATGCAGGGATGGGCACAGTACCAGACACCATAAGAACAGGATCAAGGCAGTAAAGAAACATGTAACCCCATCCCTATACAATACAGTAATCTCTCATTTATCCAGACATAATAGAACCAAAGGCATGTCCAGGCCCTACCTATACCCAATCTCCAACCTCTACCTAACCTATTTGTACAGTACCTGTGCTTAATTTGGCAGTGTTTTCCGGTCATAAAGGCATATTTACACATCAAAACACACAAAGGAATATCCAGAGTAATGCTAAACACCAAGAAAACCATGCAGAAAAACCACTGAAAACCAAAAAACACCCTACCCAAACACTACTGTACATACAGTACCCCTCCTTATTTTGGCAGTGTTTTCTGGTCATTCTGGCATGTTTTGACATCAAAACATACATAGGATTATCCAAAATAATTTTCAGCACCGAGAAAACCATGCACAAAAAAACACTGAAAACCGAAAAACATCCTACCCTTACACCAATGTATGTACAGTACCCCTCCTAATTTTGGCACTGTTTTCAGGTAAGTCTGTCATTTTTAGACATCAAAACACACATAGGAATATCCATTGTAATGCTAAGCACCAAGAAAACCATGAAAAAAAAAAAACACCCAACCTATACACTTACCCCTCCTAATTTTGGCACTGTTCTCACGTCAGTCTGCCATATGTAGACATCAAAAAACGTGTAGGAATATCCAGAATAATGCTAAACAAGAAAACCATGAAAAAAAAAATTGAAAACCAAAAAAACAGTGTTTTTAGGTCAATCTGCCATATTTAGACATCAAAACACACATAGGAATATCCAAAGTAATGCTAAACACCAGGAAAACCATGAAAAAAACCATAACCAAAATACACGACCTATACAAGATTGTATGTAAGTATCCATCCTAATTTTGGCAGTTTTCTGGTCATTCTGCCATATTGAGACATCAGAACACACATAGGATTGTCTATATGCAGAACACCAAGAAAACCGTGAAAAATCACACTGAAAACCAAAAAACACCCGACCTATTCACTACTGTACGTACAGTACCCTTCCTAATTTGGGCTCTGTTTTCCAGTCATTCTACCATATTGAGACCTCAGAACACACATAGTATTATCCATATTAATGCTAAACATCAAGAAAATAATGCATAAACAAAAATACACAAAGAACCTGACAACATTTTAAAAATCTGTTGTCCGTGACATGTGATTGCTCCAGTGGCTCAAAAATAAAAATCCATGGCCAAGTATGCCACTGGAAATTGGTTATAATGGTATAAATGGTATACCATCATCTTTGCTGGTGTTTATACTATAAGATAAGCTAATTAAAACACACAAAACTTTTGAGTAAAAGGATAGAAATCTAGCAAGAGTAAAGGTGTTCAGGAGTAAAACTTACCTTCGTAAAACTTCCCACCATCCTAGTGCAAAATTTTGTCAGCACCTTCGAAGAGTTAAGCATATGTCTAGATGTAGAATTTCATGAGCTTTCTCGTGATCACTTCGGAATTTCAATACAACCAGTAGTTGTCGAATAAATCACAAAAGACTGAAAACTCGTGAGTTAGTGTGATCACCATGGAGGAGGGTAGGGACTAAGAGAGTGAGGGGGGAGCCGGGAGGGGATAGAGGAGGGACGGGAGGGGAGAAATAGCGAGGCTGTGGGCAGGATTCTCCCCCTTCTGTCAAGAAGCGGACGGGGACTTTTACCTTACATTTACTCGGTGCTTGTGGTCTGTTAGACGCCGAGTGGTCGTGAGGAAACACAGCTCACCGTGACCGGGGGACTTTTGACGTTCAGTAATAGGTGGATGGCCACTGTCGCTGAACATGTACTCGTGGCTTGTGGTTTGTGTTTGGTGGTGGTGGCGATTGGGAAAGACTTAGCCTGTAAGTCGCTCGATATTGGACATTCAGTTGGGATGCGTACGGACCTTTTGACACTGTTTGCAGGTTACAGTTGTATTACTTGGATGCTGGAGGTTCGTTGGGAGTGATAGGACGAGCACACAACTTTGACCATTCAGTACAGTGGCGGATGGGCATTTTAGCTTTGGTTGTGTGTTACGGACTACTTCCCACTCATGGCTTGAGCCCAGCAGCCACAGTACCAAATGTTTGAACGTGTCAGCTGGCCAGCCGAAGTTTATGGGGAGTTTTACATCGGGATAATAGCCAGTAAATTCGGATAATGGTTTAATAGAGCCAAGGTCCAGCATCCGGATAATGAACACGTTCAGGTACTGAGTGTCCGGATATTGAACGTGTCCAGGTACTGAGCGTCCGGATAAATGAGGGACTACTGTATATTAACCCCTCCGTGGCCAATGCAGTGGAATTTTTCGTGCACCCCAGGCCGACGCGGGGACCATTTTTTGAAGTTTTGAAAATAATTTTTTTTCTTGCCATATTGAAGAGAAATTTGAGACGCACCTAAAAGTGCAAATCCCAGCTTCCTACACCCATTCTGTGGCTTGCAGTGGAGCACGAAAGTTGCAGAAATATCGGCAACCAATAATGCCGCAGATATATGATGCCTCGGTGCAACTTTGCAGGTGTTGCTTGTTCCCCCCCCCCCCAAAAAAAAAAAAACACAATGCGAATGATGCTGAAATGATGCGGATATATGAGATATGATGATATCAAATTATTTCAGTACATAATATGTTAGGAATGGAAGGACAGAAGTCAAGAGTGAGAGCAGTGGAAATGAGTTATTTGAGAGGAGCATGTGGAGTCACATGGAGAGACAGACTAACAAATGAGGAAGTGAAGGAGCATTGTGGTGTGGTTGAGGATGTGATGGGAAGCATTAGGAGAAACACGTTAAGGTGGTTTGGGCATGTGGAGAGGATGGAGAGTGAAAGATTGACGAGGAGAGTGTATGTGAGTGAGGTGGAGGGGGGCGAGAGGGAGGGGGAGGCCGAGGATGAGATGGAGGGATGGAGTGGAGAAGTATATGAGAAAGGGGGGTGTGAGTTGGGAGCGTGGTAGTGAAATGGCAGGGGACAGAGTGACATGGAGGCGATTTGTTTGTGGCCACCCCGTTCGGGATTGAGGCGTCTGGCAATAGATAGATAGATTTTTCACCTTTTTGATATAAAATATGTTTATTGTAGTTTCAAGTTATTTTTTATGTTATTGTGCCCATGCTTGGAAAAACGAGTAAAAGGGTTGAATTTTCAGTCCTAAATGAGAAAACTGCATGTCCTCCGAGGCTAGGCTCTCCCACGGGAGATGAAAGAGGAGGGTCAAATCCAATTAGCAATATGGTTGTTGAGTCGTAACTTCCAGGTCCCACATGACGTGCATGGCTAAAACTATAATTGTAATGCAGTTTCAAAACAACGAATAAGTCTAATTATTACGAATACAGAGACAAAGCAGAAATAAATACGTTTACAGGCAAGGGAAAACGTATTTTTTCCATGATAACATGTTCACATTTCTCTATCATTTTGCCTTGTTACACTTGCAATATACGTTGCTGTCTTGTAAACTGGGTGGTTGTGTGTGTTTTGCAAGGGAGGAAAAAGATTATATTTTCTGTCTGGGTCGAGATAATGAGTGTAACAGAGTGTTTTTAGACATAGCCACGAGCGAAAAAATCATACACCCACACCTCACAGCAGCAGGTGGTGAACTGAGAGTCTGAGAGAGGATACGTGAGAGGGTGAACTGAAGGTCAGTCTCATGTCCCAGGTGTTCGTTCACTTCCCAAAAGCTTTCAAAGTTTTCTACAAGTAGCACTGCATCGAATGATCCAAACCATTACAACAAACTTGAGCAAATAGGTGAAGATACCAAAACCAAAATGCATTTTTCACTTATTATCATGTCTTTTTTGTTTGTGCCTGTATTAGTTCATAATCATAAACATGTGGTTGTGTGTGTTTTGCAAAAGAGGACAAAGATGATGTTTTCTGCCTGGATCGAGATAATGGGTATAGTTGTGCTTGTTTAGGCATGGCTGGGAGTGAAAAAATAAAAAAAACACTCATCACAGCAGCAGGCTCTGAACTACTTGATGGGGTGTACGGGAGTGTAGTTAGGTCAGTCTGGAGACATTCAGAATGTTTATTCACTTTCCCAAAATTTTTACCATTTTTTTATAGGCCGCGCTCAAACGATGCCACCGGCCATTGATTGGCCTAGCGTCATTAGACGCTGGCGGCCATGGAGGGGTTAAAATATTATCTGTCTATTCATCTATCTTTCCATATGTCTATCTATCTGTCTTTCCATCCATCTATATACTGTATAGTAAACCCTCAATTTGCGCATACCCGACATGAGCTAAATGTTTTATGCTGGAAGGTGACCCCTGGCATCTCGGTAAATGGGGGAAGAAAACCAGTATATGCAGGATAATCCTAGAAGTTGTCCGCTGTCTTCAGCCATCCCCTCCAAAGTTCCACTGTCAGATTACATAGATGCATGTTCACCCCACTTTCTATCTATCTATCTATTGCCAGACGCCTCAATCCCGAACGGGGTGGCCACAAACAAATCGCCTCCATGTCACTCTGTCCCCTGCCATTTCACTACCACGCTCCCAACTCACACCCCCCTCTCTCATATACCTCTCCACTCCATCCCTCCATCTCATCCTCGGCCTCCCCCTCCCTCTCGCCCCCTCCACCTCACTCACATACACTCTCCTCGTCAATCTTTCACTCTCCATCCTCTCCACATGCCCAAACCACCTTAACGTGTTTCTCCTAACGCTTCCCATCACGTCCTCAACCACACCACAACGCTCTTTCACTTCCTCATTTGTTAGTCTGTCTCTCCA
>JAGKTI010013835.1:7460-22474 GCA_018397915.1 Birgus latro
TGTGTGTGTGTGTGTGTGTGTGTGTGTGTGTGTGTGCAGGCATGCGTGTGCCTGCATATCTCACCGCAGTGCTCGCCAACATCCAACACAGTATTTCTCCTTCACTGCTTACCACAGAGAACTGTAATATTCATGAATCTTTTCTAAAACTTTTGGATCGACTTCGTTCTTACCTATTGTAACAAAAAAGCAAAAAACGATAACGATTGATATCAGTATTCGTACAAAGACATTATACATACATTGCGGGAGATATACTGTTTTCACATTAACCTGGCTCACATTTTCGTTCTTTTGCAGCTGATTTCACGTAGTTCAGTGGCAGAAAGAACAATGCTATGGCTCTACAACCCTTCCACAGCACTTCTTTGTGACCAGCATCATATTCCAGTGTTCATCTATTGCTAAACTCAGCATTCAGGATGGAAAGAGGGGAGTTTTAGGTCAAGTTAGAGTGAAAAGAGTATAGTGGAGAATACTCATAGTTTTGCTTTGGTTAGAGCGAGGTGTTTACGTGTTACCATGGCAACCTCTCCACACTTCATCACATCACTGCAGTTGCACACACACACTCCCTTCCCCACCAAGTCCCATCTTAGAATACTTGCGTGTGTGTGTGTGTGTGTGTGTGTGTGTGTGTGTGTGAGAGAGAGAGAGAGAGAGAGAGAGAGAGAGAGAGAGAGAGAGAGAGAGAGAGAGAGTTCACTACTCGTCAAAGGACCTCGGCTATATATACATAAGAAGATATGCTATTAAAGTTAGGGCACAAATGTAATGTGCTATGCAGTCAAACACACTCAAAATAACGTCACGCTGCTTCTCCTCTGTTCTGTCTCCTTTTCCTGCGTCTGCCTGCCTTCTAGCTCTCTGTCTTTCTGTCTGTCCGTACCTCTATTGGAAACCACAAACAATTCTCAACTGTCCACAACGTCCTAGATTATCATAGTATCATGCAGTATACTATTTTTTTTTATTTTTCTCAGAGTAACTTGGCCCAGATATTCGTCCTTTTACCGCTTAGTTCACATAGGTCACTGACAGAAAAGGACAATGCTACGGCTCCCTTTCCATAGAGCTTTTTGTGACTTCCATATCCTAGCATTAATCTATTGCTACAACTCAGTATTCAGGTTGGAGTGGTGGAAATTTTGGGCCAAGTTAGAGTAAAATGAGTACAGAATTAGTAAAGCCAAACAGCACACCTTTGGATGGTGCAGCGGTAACAAGGCGACAGATCACAGGCAGGAGGACAATGGCGGGTTAAATCCAGCAAAATCTAACCACGAGCTTATGAAGTGACGCCAACAACACTCGCGCCTCACAGTCGGTTCAAACGCCCGTCCACTTTTTGACTAAACACCTGTGGTTCTGAAGTATGGTAACAAACAATAAAATAATCGTGCAGACGTGATGTACTGATGCACTTTCTCCACGGAGTCTACCTCTTGTTCGTCACAATGCCTATTGCTTGTTCGTCACAATGCCTCGAAAATGATGAGCCTCTCGCTCGGACATTAAGACTGAACCTTCATCCTTGTCTTGTAGCCATGACCTTTTACTGAAAGCTGTAAATATCGAATTACTTCATCCTAACCTAATTCAAAGTCTAATGACAGAGATAATCTACCCGCCTGACTTCCCCGCGCACCTTTTCTGACGCCGCCGATTAAGTCGGAGTGGGTTTCTGTTCACAGAAAAGCAGTAAAATGGATGGGTAACTGCAAAAAATTAGTCACTGTCCGCTGACTCTTCCTGCTTGGCTTCTAGCGACAATGTTCCCCAGATTGTTAGGGTTGCACGGAATGGAAAATTCAAAATCTAAATGAAGATAATCTGCTGACTTTTTTTCCATAATTTTGCCAACAGACAGGCAGGCAGACAAACAGACAGGCAAGCAAACAGGTAGGCAAGCAGACTGCTAGACAGATATATAAACCGGGCCAAATACGGTACATAACTTCCTCTCGCTTTCGAGGTCTGTTGTACTAGCATCCCATTCAGCAGAAAAGACGAGTTTTTTCTTTTTTTTCGCTTTCCTCATTACCCATTGTATTTTCAGCCATATTCGTACCAGATCACGTTAGTCAACCATCATGTGCGTATTTGGAAATTAATAAAGCCTCATTTCCATTCAGTATGAGAGATAAATGCAGTGAAAATATCGTTAGTACCCCTCAACAGTCTGATACCAGAGCCTTCTCCCGTTCGCCTCTGTCCAGATATTTTCCTTTAACAATTATTTCCCCAAATGGAGAGTTGTGGCAGACTACTATATTCCAGAAACTAGCATTTTATTCGTTCTACGTACAATGTATTATGCGGAAATCTTGCACATCATTGGCCACGAGATTTTAGGTTAAGAGATTTTGAAGTGATGTAAGGGCTGGAAATTCTCTATCTTTACTGCTTTTGTGCTGGGAGTTTACTGTTAGTAGTAGTAGTAGTAGCAGTAGTAGTAGTTTGAAGGATCAGCATTCCAATTTTCATTGACATCTGAGTAATAACTGACCTCATCGGTTCCTTTTAATGCAATACACGACTTTTGAGCTTTATTTCAGCTCTAGGCATCTCTGCACTTCAAATCTTTCAGAGTTTTCCAACCAGAATTACATATAGTAGTTTGTCTTAAGGGTACTACTGAGTAAGAGCCTTCATGACTAACACCAGATAGTGGAGTACCGTACGCCAATGCCAGGGAAGCCATGTGGGATGCTTTGGGTCATGCCTGAGTTCACGGGCTTTTCTTTGGTTTGTCCTTAAATTCTGGTGCCCTCAGTTCACCCATTATGTACTCACAGCATTTCCAAAGCATGCTTATCTAATTAGACTTGTTATTTACGGTTAATATTTAAGCCAGTTATTATTAAAAGATGGTAACTACACAAGATAATAGTTATTAATATGATGACAATCAGGTTAGGAGAGAAACTCAGACATAATTGTATTTCAGGTTTATTTGTATCAACATCTACACTTCGTGGCTTTGGAAAGATGACCTTAGGTGGTTTCGAAGGCTGAAGAGTAGAGAGTGACTGGCAGGGATGTGTGGTGATGAGGGGCGGAGAGTGGTGACACACTGCAGCAAAGAGATGCCACATGATTCTCTGTTTGCTGCTCCTGTTACTGGCCGTTCGTCACCCCTGCGAAAGGAATAATATCTTAGTTAACCTTCACCGCCACAGATCTTCGGTATGTTAAGTAAAATCGTCTTGAGATAGTAAGAATATAAGAAATACGATCTAGGATTCACTGGGCAGTGGGTTAATAATCATAAAACAACCAGTCTTCTGTGTCATACTCTACTGCATGCGATATTGGAGGCTTCGTGGCTTGTCTGTCTATCTATTGCCAGATGCCTTAATCCCGTGAGGGGTGGTCACATATAAATCGCCTCCATGTCGCCGTCCCCCGCCATTTCACTGCCCCGCTCCCAGCTCACCCCCCCCCCCCTCTATTAAGTATCATTTGACCTCATTCTTCTACATTTGAATGGTACACTTGCCACTTGGCCCATGAAAAAGAACAAAATATGTGTGTGTGTGTGTGTGTGTGTGTGTGTGTGTGTGTGTGTGTGTGTGTGTGTGTGTGAGGAGTGCTGTTTCTAACCCCTTCTGTTATGCTACGTATTTGTGGGTCGGTTTCTCGCCCTCAAATACGCAGGCTACAGCGGGTCCCTATTCTAGACCGGGAGGTAACTCCAAAGAGTAGGACTGGACACAAAAACAAGGCAGTAAGTATTACACACATGTATTCCAGATATTTTCCAAAGAACAATGGTACATCACAAATATATTACAACTGGGTTGGTCGGGGGTAGGTTAACTCTGTACACAAATGGAATCTGTCACTATACCGACTGGTAGAAGTATGGTACTATTTACCCAACACTTATGGCACATACAATACACTTATAATTTAAGACACAGGAATGAATTTACTATAATTTCCTAAACCCGTATAGCACTGGACGGCACTGTATATGAGTTACGTTAACACCTGTGTCACAGGAGGCGGTGGCTCAATCGGTAGAGAGGTGGTCTGCGGTCCCACGGACACAGGTTCGAATCCTCGCTGGAGCAGGGAACAGTTTAAGGATTTGAAATTCAGCAAATCAGGCTTTACTGATCTACCAGAAGACCCGCCGACATGTCGTAAAAATACCCCCGCTAATACCAATACACCAGTCCTGTATGAGACAGCCCTGGCATGTATTCAATATGGACGGTGGGTGTTAGCGCCGAAGTGGTGACATGGTATGTAGGAGGACTGCTGGGCCATGATAGCAGGCTGTGAGGCCTATGCCCAGAGTCGGACACATAAAAAAAAAAAAAAAAAAGATACCTGGTGGCCGGAAGTCTATCTCAGGTAGTGTTGCCCGCAGTGATCACTGGCAGGGGGGACTGTGATATTTTGGTATACCCTGACTAACGTGCCTGGACACGGGGGTGGGTGGATATTTAATGCACAAAGGGGAGGCACGATGGAAATAGCATGGACTCCTTCTGCTGGTCACTTAAGGGTTTCACTCGCGTGCCTGTGGGTTGGGGAGGGAGAGTGTAAATAACAAGGGAATGGCACAACCGACACAATATTAATGTTCTGTTGGTCACGAAGACGGTCCGAGACGTAGGACTCTACCCGAGATAAAGGTCAGGCCACGTTCTAGCTATTAGGCTCGTCCAATCTTATATTCTGGGTTCCTGGTCACTTAAACTCGACAATACACTATAGGGGATCACTCGTAATGTATACGTTAATGCACACAAATATCTGGGTCGAAAGAGCACACACATATGTAAAGTCCACTCACTTTGTTACCACTGGTGGGCCCTAGGTTGATTCCTCCGTCCGGAGGAAGGGCAGAGTGGCGCGCCCCTGGACAGGGCCCCACACGTAGTCGTGGGGCTAGGGGCTTGGCCTGAAGAGAGCCAGAAGACGGGCCTGTCGTCGGGTCTGGGAGAGACTCAGGGAGGCCTCACCCACAGGTAAGTCACGCCCTGGTGTTCGGGGCAACTCCCGGGGCAACTGGGGACCCAGAGCGCTGGAACCCGGGGCGGCTGGACTGTGGCAACTGCTAGAGGGCGGAGTCGCCAACAGGGTCGTCTCACGGGAACCTTGGGCTGGGGGAGTAGTGGACAGGGCCCGTCGTTGGCTGCGGGGTCTGCGGGGACTCTGCTTCGGCCACTGTTCACCCTGGTGGAGTTGTAGGGAACCAAGACCTTGTGCGAGGCCTTGCCACGTCCCGGGTGAAGAGTCCTCTCAAGCTGCAGGTCCTCCTGTAGGAGGGAAGCGGACGGTGGCCTACTTTACACCCGGCCCGACTTGACTTATGGCCAACATCATGGTAGCACAGGAGGCATCAGCTTCAGGGCGGCTAGTGGCCTGCTCTGCCTCTGACCTGACGTGACTTATGGCCGACGTCTGGGTTGCACAGGGGACGACAGCTTCAGGGCGGCTAATGGCCTGCACTACCTCTGGCCTGACGTGACTTATGGCCGACGTCTGGGTTGCACAGGGGACGACAGCTTCAGTGCGGCTGATGGCCTGCTCTACCTCTGGCCTGACGTGACTTATGGCCGACGTCTGGGTTGCACAGGGGACAACAGCTTCCGTGCGGCTAATGGCCTGCCTTACCTCTGGCCCGACGTGACTTATGGCCGACGTCGGAACGGCACAGGAGGTGGGAGCTCTGGTGCGGGTTAATGGCCCGTACCGGTGAGCTGGGAGCATTAGCAGCAGAGGGACGGACTGTGGCCGATCCTGCCTCGTGCCCAGTACGGCTTATGGCTGGTACTGCGGCGCCACTCTGGGGGAAACGCCTACAGAAGACGGACGACTTATGGCCAGTCCTGCCCGGCCAACACGCATCCGTGTCGCGGCCCTGTGGCGGGGATGCAACCGGGGAACGGACTGTGGCCGGTTCTGCCCCGTACCCGGTATGACTATGGCCGATACCGCAGCGTTGCGTGGAGTTGTAAACTCCACCCCTTACCTACTGAGTGTGTGTTTTTTTTTTTTTGCCTATCGACCATTGGGGCCGAAACCTCTGGTCATTAAGGCAAATATATATACTGTATATGTATATATATGGACATATATACACACACATATATATATATATACAAACATATATATATACATACATACATGCACACACACAGTCATGCATATAAACATGCACATGTTCAAGCACACTTACATACACACGTACATATATATATAATGTTTTTATTTTATTTTATACTTTTTTCCTATTTTTGTATTTTTTTTTAAGTTTTTATTTTATATTTAACCTGACCCTATCAGACAAATCGCTAACCTATGCTAAAGCCTAAAGATACAAATAGCTAAACCTACACTAATGGTAAAATACCTCGACCAAGAGAACACCATCGACTGCAGATGCCTGTGTACATTACATACCTGCACTCATCACCTGGTGACTGTCAGTCGAGGCACAACCTAATATAGGGGACATCAATATATGAAAGAGAACCAGACGAGACAGGAACATTTTCATATACGTCAGTTGTCAGCCCTAATTAGAACAACTTATACAGAATGGTATAATGTATTTACACAATATGTACAGAAAGTGAAGTACCTCACCCAACAGACCACCATCGACTGCAAGTGCCCAATACCTTTCTATATTGCACACTTACACTCATCAGCTGATGACTGGCAGGCGAGGAACGGGGTTTAATGTAGAGGACATCAATATTAGAAATAGATCAGTCAGAAGTAGGAACTATTTCAAATAAATCAACTGTCAACCCTTATTAATAGTACAATATATACATATTTACAGTTGATAAAAACCATAACCATATAGTAAAAAAGTCACATCACTCTGATCAGTCCGGTCTCTCTCAAAAAAGCCATCAATTTATCAGTCATAACAATGTCCCCATCACCCAGGATGGTGGAAAGGGTGAAGGGTACGTCTGCTGCGCTGCAGTAATTTATAAGTGACGCACGTTCAGGAATAAATCGCCGACTGCGCAGGATGATATGACTGATAGATAACACCGCATCACAGATGTCACAGTGCGGTGGTAATCGCCTCTCCATATATGGTTTCATGCTTGTTAGGATGGTGGCATTAAGCCATAATCGTGCCAACACTTTTTCCTCCAGGCGACTGGGACGGTTGGCAGTAGCCCAGTCGCCCAGGTACGGCTTGCATGTTGGAATATTAAGTCTGGTCCACTGACTTTGCCACAGAAGATCTATTGATTTCTTTCCGAGAGAGAGACTCGACCGTAGATCACGAGGAACGTCCCAAGTCTCCTCAAGTTCTACAGCCGACTTTGCAAGTAAGTCAGCCAGCTCATTGCCGTAGATACGACAATGACCAGGCACCCAGATCAGCGTGAAGGACTTGCCGCAAGAATGCAATTTATTAATAATGCGGCCCTGGATCTCATTAGAGTCCGTAGTACAAATTGCAATTGCCTGATTTTGAGTCGGAAAAAATGACAAATGAGTCATGTCGAGAACTGAAAGCATAGTCTATGGCTTTGTCAATAGCAAAAAGTTTGGAGGTAAACACAGATGTATGAGTCGGCAACCGATACCTAAGGGCACATTCAGTCGACCACACACTAGCACCCACACATTCACTCGACTTGGAGCCATCAGTGTACAACTGGTGGGACCCCAAGTTACGAATGATGATGTTACGAAACAAGTGGTGGACCTCCGCCTCCGGCGCCTTGGTCTTAGGTGCTGGGAGCCATGATACATCAACAGTAAAGCCGGGTGGCTCCCAAGGCGCTATATTTTTAGTCACCAACTTGTCACAGTCACTGAGGTCCACACCAAGGTCCTGAGTTAGTAAGTGGAGGTGAACGGCAAGTGGCCGATGCACCCCCCGCATAAGATGGTGATATTGACGCAGAGGGGTACAGGCCACGTTGCCGATATTACTTTTCCTTAGTGTCCGGATGCCATAGGACAGGGCCAGGTGGTCGTGGCGAATATGGAGGGGAGGCACATTTGCCTCCACTTCCATACGAGCTACCCGTGTACACCGGACGGCTCCAAGGCACATTCGCAAACATTTATTCTGTAACACATCCAATCCTTTCAACGTGGCATCGAATGCAGAGCCATACACCTGTGCGCCATAGTCTAGCTTCGATCTAATAAGGGACTTATACACCATTAATAAAGATTTTCTGTCGGCTCCCTAAGTAGTACCTGCAAGGTACTTGAGGACATTTAACGGTTTATCACAACGGGCAAGCAAATTTTTAACATGAATTTTAAAGTTCAACCTGCGATCAAAATGTATACCCAAAAACTTTACTGAATTTTGAAAAGGTACCACCTGATTATCCAAAGTCAAGCAAAAATTAGGTACGTTACGATTAGTGAAAACAATAGCGGCACACTTAGGAACGGAAAACTTAAACCCCACTGCAAGGCCTATTGGTGGACGGAATCAAGGGCTACTTGAATCCGCCCAGCCGAAAATTGTGCATTACGGGAAGAGTGCCATATTGCACAATCGTCAGCATAGAGTGAGTGTTTAAGATTCCCTGGGATGGAAGCTGATGACAGAATATCATTGATCATAATACTAAATAAAGTTGGAATAGGAACACTTCCCTGCGGCACCCCGTTTTCCTGGATAAATATATCCGATGTTACGTTACGGGGTAATTTGACAGAGAAAATTCTGTCCCTAATGAAGTTTGAAATAAAGATAGGCAAATTACCTCTTAAACCATAAGCATAGAGCTTCATTAGTATACCATGTCGCCATGTCATGTCATAGGCTTTATGGATGTCCAAGAACACCCCTATCATGAATTCTTTATTGGTAAAAGCCTCTGCAATACAATGCTCCAAATTCATTAAATGATCTAGTGAACTTCTGTATTTACGGAAGCCACATTGTTGATCATTTAACAAATTCTTCGACTCTAAAACAAAAAGGAGCCTATTATTAACCATTCGTTCCATGACCTTACATAGACAAGAAGTCAACACAATAGGACAAAATGAAGTGGGATTCATAAGACGACCAGCCTCTTTAGGTATCGGTATGACGTGCGCAAAGTGCCATGAGTTTGGGAACGTTCGAGACGCCCAAAGCTCATTGTACAAAGCTAACAGCTTAATCAGGTTGTCCTGATTAAGATGCTGGATCATACCGTACGTGATGGTGTCTGGTCCGGGGCTGGTGTCTTTACAGGATTTAAGGGCAAGGAGGAATTCATCTGGCGTAAACTCTTGGTTGTATGGGAAGTCTACGTCTTCTGTGGCAAAGTCTAATTTCCGTAGCTCAGCCGTGCGTTTATGATGTTGAAAACGCGAGTCGTAATTGGTTGAGCTACTTACTTGAGAAAAACTCCTGGCGAGGATGTTAGCAACGTCCACGGGATCGTCATAGATGTTGTTATTAACCTGCAAGGTGGTAATGGGGAAATACGGGCCTTTATTATTTAATATTCTGATAGTGGACCAGACTTTACTTAATGGCGTGAAACGATTCTCCATGGACACAAAAGTCCGCCAGGAGTCACGTTTGGCCCTTCTTATTATTCTCCTTGCCTCAGCCCGTGCCTGTTTGTATGCAATGAAATTTTCCTCAGTGTGCTGACTATCAAAAATCCTGTATCTCCTATTGCGTTTCCTTAATGCTTGTCGGCAATCCGGCGTCCACCAATGTGCTCTATGCTTCGCATGAACTGTAGAAGTCTTGGGAATAGCAGCCTCAGCCGCATGTAATATGGAATTGATTAGATTTTCGACCTTAACATCTATGGTCTCCCCAGATATATCTAAATTGGCGATCCTTGAGAAGGATCCCCAATCTGCTTTCTTATAGTTAAATTTTGGAGGAGGAGGGTCCTTTTTCCTAGCTTCGTAGTAGGAAATGCCCTCAGTTGCTTTCACTACACAGACCTCTTTCTCCTCCTTCCACTTGGGACAATCCCTAGAGGAAGTGGAGTGTGCGCCCTTGCACTGAAAACAACGTACAGCCTCCGATGTGCAGTGTTCAACATCATGTCCCTGTGTTGCACATTTGCCACACACTGACTGAGAAGCCCGACAAGTCTTAGTACCGTGCCCATATCATTGACACTTCAAGCAACGAAGCGGATTTGGGATATATGGTCTGACGTAAACAATTTCGTAGCCAATTTTGACATATTCTGGAAGGGATACTTTGCCAAAGGTCAAGACAATAGTGGCAGTCTTCATCCTCACACCTTCGGAATATCTAGTAATAAACCGGGCATCAATTACGTCCCGTCCTGCTGGGCAAGTTCCCGTATGATCTCATCCTCTTCCATAACCATGAGATCCCTGCAGGTGATGACACCCTTGCAAGAATTCATGGCGTGCGGGATCTTCGGCTCGACATCATATTCATGAAACTTACGCAGTTTCATCAAGTCCTTTACCTGGGAGGAGTTGACAGTTTTAATGAGGAGGTCTCCGTTACCAAGTTTTTTTCACCTGTTCCACCTCCCCAGCACAGTAATCAATCACTTTCTTGATAATGAAAGGGTTGAGACTGCTCAAGGGAGTGGAACCTAGAACATGTAGGGTGATATTGGGCATTATTTACAGGGATGTCCAGCAGGGGTCGTGTCTGGGCCCGTTCAGTCTCAGGGCGGTCAGTCCGTATGACAGTCGTGGGTTGGTCAGGGCTACCTCCCCCCCTGAAGGGGGGGGAGGCGGCAGGGGCGTCCGACATAGTAACCAGGGAAGTGGAAAGGAGAAGGAAAGACAAGCAAAGGACAAACAACCCAGGACCAAACACCTAAGGCTGAAATTGCCCTCTCAAACCACTCCAGGGAGGCCCGACCGTGGAAATTCATGCCCCAGAGCAGTCAGTGGGGGGGACCCTCCGTGGGCAGCAAGCAAAGATAATCTCAGTAAATAGGAACAGACACCTACTGTTCCCAGCTAATAGGGAGGGGAGGAAATTGAGAAACTAGCTGGCCTATCGAGCACCAGAAGGGTGAAAAAAAAAAAAACTAATGCCAGTGAGGCACCCCTAAAAAGCTAGAGGAGAGCTCAGCAAAAACACGTCTGCTCTCTCCACAACCATGCATCAAAGTCTGCTGAGTGGAGCTCCGGCCGGAGACTAGGTGCCAGCGACTGCTACCTTTCCGGGTCACCACCTGGGCGCAAGAGGGGCGCCGGGAAGTGATACAGGTACGCCGTTCCTGTTCCCAGCTGCTCTGTGTCAGGGGCGGTCCCCTGGTGGTACTGGGGGGGTTGGGGGTGCTGGTGTCGTCTGCTCCGGCCGTCATGTTGTCTGTGACTCCAACCCCCTGACTCCTGTAATTTACCTTCACTACGAGGGTTTCCTCCTAACTGAACAATATCGTCTGCCAGGAAAAAAAAAAATGATTTATGAAAATCTCGTCTACCCCTTCCCTTAACTGATTAAAATCCTGCTGGGAGATTAAAAAAAAAAAAATCCTACTGCCAGACGCCTTAATCCCGTAAGGGGTGGTCACAAACAAATCGCCTCCATGTCACCCTGTCCCCCGCCATTTCATTACCCTGCTCCCACCTTACACACCCCTCTCTCATATACCTCTCCATTCCATCCCTTCATCTCATCCTCGGCCTCCCCCTCCATCTCACTCACATACACTCTCCTCGTCAGTCTCTCACTCTCCATCCTCTTCACATGCCCAAACCACCTTAATGTGTTCTTCCTAACGTTTCCTATCACGTCCACATCCACACCACAACGCTCCTTCACTTCCTCATTTGTCAGTCAGTCTCTCCACGTAACTCCACGTTCCTCTCAAATAACTCATTTCCACTGCTCTCACTCTTGACTTCTGTCCCTCTAACAGGATCCAAGCTTCACTTCCATACGTTTGAGTTGGTATCACAATACTGTTATGTAGCAGCTTTTTCACTTCCATGCTCACTTCCCTGTTTCTTATCACTGCTTTCAAGCAACTCTTCTTCCCTCTTGTACCCTTTCAATCACTTCACCCTCAAAACTTCCATCCTTACTCATCACACTACCCAAGTACTTAAACGCACTCACATATTCCATTTCCTCATCCAACCACACTTGACATTAACTGATTTCACTTCTCTCGAAGACCATAGATCTACTCTTCCCTACATTCACCTTTAAATTCTGTTTCTTACACACACTCCCAATCTCATTCACCAACCCTCGCAGCTTCCCTTCGTCTTCACTTAACAACACAGTATCATCTGCAAAAAAACAGTACAGGGAGTCTCCAAACATCCTCTGCCCTCTCTCATTAGGGTTGCTCCAACATCCACTGCCCTAACTTGTATCTCTTTTATAACCCCATCCATATACAGATTGAACAACCATGGAGACATGACACATCCATGTTTCAATCCAACCTTCAAATGGAAAAATTCAGTCTGTTCACTATCCACATGCACTGCAGCCTTAGCACCCTCCTACATACTCTTCACGGTCTTCAACAACTTCCCATCTACTCCATATATTCTTAATACTTTCCACAATCCTTGTCTATCCACCCTGTCATATGCTTCTCCAAATCCATGAAGGCTGTATACAACTTCTTTCCCTTCTCTAGAAACTTTTCCACTAATGATCTAAGAATGAATATCTGATCTACACAACCTCTTCCCTTCCTAAAACCTCTCTGTTCTTCTCCAACTTATTACTCTGTTATTTCCCTAACTCTCTCAGTAAGTATCCCACCATATACTTCTCCTATTACACTAAGAAGGCAAATACCCCTATGATTACCACACACTTCATTTTCCCCTTTTCCTTTGTACAGGGGAATAATTATACCTCTTTCAATCCTTCGGGACCCTACCTTCCTCCCAGGCCAATCTGCACACCTTCCACATCCATTCTATTATTATCTCTCCCCCATACTTCAGCATTTCACCACACTCTTCATCAATTCCTGAGGCTTCCCCCATTTTCACTTTCTTCATTGCTTCCACAACTTCCATCTTACTGATTTCTTCCTCTCTGCTCAATCCCTCCTTGCATTACTTTCATTCTTTATGTTCAACAATTTGTTAAAGTGTTCTCTCCATCTGCTCACTCTTTCTTCCTTCTCCACTGGTAATCTACCATTTTTATCTTTCACTCCCCAACTAACTTCTTTGCCACCTTGGTTACCTCTTTCCAGTACATTTTCTTACATTCCCTCCACTTTACGCTCAGGTTTCTTCCAAATTCCTCATCCACTCTCTTCTTACTTTCTCTTACTAATTTTTCACATCTCTCTTCCTCTCTACATGACTCTCTCTTCCGCCTCTCAACTTCTTCGACGCCCCCGTTTCTCACCCACTCACTATATGCTTTCTTCTTTTGTGCCACAGCTCCTTTCACCTCTTCAGTCGACCATGCTGTTTCCTGCACCCCCTTTCGTCTTCTCTTCGCCCCACACACCACCTCACATGCTGCACAGATTTCTTCTGTGAATATCTTACACGCACCTTCCACGTCCCCCATCTACTCCAGTCTATATTTACCCAATCGCTCCTCCACTTTCCTCTTATATTCTGACTTTTTTCCGTCATCTTGTAATTTTTCCACCCTCCTCCTTGTATGAACTACTTCCTCCTGTCCTTCCCTTCTTCTATTTCTCCATTTCATCTGGACCTTGATTCTGACCGCCACCAAGTGGTGGTCAGAAAGTCCACTCCCCCAACCTCTACATGCTCTTGCATCCATTACACACCTCATCCTTTCATCCACACACCCATAATCAATCATTGCCTTCCGTTCATTCAGTTTACCATCCACCCTTCTCATCACTCGCCACATATACCTATGGATCATTTTGTGCTTGAAGATGGTATTGGCTATCACCAACCCCCTCCCGGCACAAATGTCCACTAAAGCACTGCCATTCTCATCCAGCTCTGCAGGCACACACCACTCAACAACCACTCCGTCCACCTTCACATTCTCTACTTTTCCATTCATATCTCCAGTCAAAAACACTCTCTCATTCTCTTCAAACTTTTCCAAGCGTGCTTCAACATTTGTCCAGAACTCTTCTCTCACTCTGCTTGCACGATCTTGCGTTGGCGCATACACGCACACAATCACCCACATTTGTAGCCCAACTTTCACTCCTACCAACACAATCCTTGAGCCAACTGATCCATTTCATATTCTCCTTTCATCTGTTACTCACAATACACACTCCTCCTTTTGCCCTCTCATTCTCACCTACTCCCGCGCATATACCCCATCCACATTCCCATTGTCTCACACTCTCACCTCGTCATTAAGTTTCATTTAAACCACATACGTCCACTTTCACACCCTCAAGCACCTGAACAATCTCTCTCTCTTTCACCTCATCATTTGCATCCCTTACATTCCACGTAGCTATCTGTACCATGTCTTTTGTTCGGTCCTGTCACCTTTTGGTCAGCCCTGGTCCGAGGCTTCTTGTTCGTATTTTTAGTTAGTTGTTTTCTGGGAAGGGGCACCAACTCTCCGCCAACCCACTTGTTGTCACGTAGGGAACACGTCTCTCTCATCTACCCGTTATTTCCCCGTAACCACTTTTCTCTCCCTCCCTCCCCCCTCTCCTTCTCTCACTTATCCTTATAATCTTCTCATTTGCTCCCCCCACCCGTGCTTCCCCTCTCTCCCTCTCTGTCGACCCAACATGCTCCAGGATAGAGAATACTTGCACTTCGCTCCATCATCATTAGCGTCTCTCCATTTTTATTTTCAACTTCCTAGCTTGTTATCTGAAGAACAATTTGAATGCTTCCCCGTAAATGTGAGGTGTTGCTTTGATGTTTATCGTAACTGGAGCCAAAAGAGATACTGAGATGCTCCTTTACGGCCTATGTGTTTTAACGGAGAGTGACAACTAATGTAACAATTCTATCGCGAGCTGAAGTGGGGAAAATCTAAGGACCTGCCCACCCACGTTTCACTTACTCTCCTCTGCACCGCCAGTGTTTTTTCAGACACCGAGTAAATGTAGTCATATTTTGCCACTTTTTCCGAACGAATTCACTAAACAGAC
>JAGKTI010013836.1:0-22473 GCA_018397915.1 Birgus latro
AGTCACATGGAGAGACAGACTAACAAATGAGGAAGTGAAGGAGCGTTGTGGTGTGGTTGAGGATGAGATGGGAAGCGTTAGGAGAAACACGTTAAGGTGGTTTGGGCATGTGGAGAGGTTGGAGAGTGAAAGATTGACGAGGAGAGTGTATGTGAGTGAGGTGGAGGGGGCGAGAGGGAGGGGGAGGCCGAGGATGAGATGGAGGGATGGAGTGGAGAGGTATATGAGAGAGGGAGGTGTGAGTTGGGAGCATGGTAGTGAAATGGCAGGGGACAGAGTGACATGGAGGTGATTTGTTTGTGGCCACCCCGTTCGGGATTGAGGCGTCTGGCAATAGATAGATAGTCTCAAAAGTTTTCGAGTCAATTCTTAATAGAAAAATTTTAAAGTATCTTTCCTATCATAACCATCTTTCTGATCGTCAGTATGGGTTCTGTCAGGGACGCTCCACTGGTGATCTACTCCCCTACCTTTCAGACTCCTGGTCAGACTCCTTTCGGGACTACGGCGAAAGTTTTGCCATTGCACTTGACATCTCAAAGGCTTTTGATCGGGTCTGGCATAAATCTTTAATTTCCAAACTGCCCTCTTACGACTTCTATCCTTCTATCTGTGCCTTCATCTATAGCTTCCTTTCTGGTCGTTCTATAGCTGTTGTTGTAGACAGCCATCGCTCTTCTCCTAGATCTATCAACAGTGGTGTTCCTCAGGGTTCTGTCCTATCACCAACTCTCTTCCTTTTATTCATCCATGACCTTCTAAGCTGTACATCTAATCCTATCCCCTCGTACACTGATGACTCCACCCTTCACCTCTCCATTCGGTTCCTGCAACGTCCTTCTCAGCAGTTACTTCAACAAACAAGGGATGAGGCTATGGCTTACCTAATGTCTGACTTGGCTCGTACTGACTGGGGTAAAAATAATGTTATTTTTAATGCATCAAAGACTCAGTTCTTACACCTATCAACCTGACAAAATCTTCCACAGGAGTACCCACTAATGTTTAATAATATCCACCATAATCCTGCTTCATCCTTGAACATGCTTGGGATTTCATTCACTCGTGACTTATCTTGGAAAGAATATATTGCATCTCTTGTAAAGTCTGCTTCCAAGAGATTAGGTGTGCTAAGCCGACTCTGTACCTTCTTTACCCCTGCACAGTTTTTAAAGTTATACATGGGTTTTATTCGCCCCTGTGTAGAGTACAACTCTCACGTGTGGGGAGGCTCCCCACATACAGCTCTTCTCAATAGGATGGAGTCGAGAGCTTTTCGTCTCATCAACTCCTCTTACTGACTCCCTTCAACCTCTGCCTCTTTGCCACCCTGTTACATCTTTACCCCTTTTCTATCGCTACTTCAATGGTCACTGGTCCTCTGAACTGTCTGCTTGCATCCCCCCACCTCTACAATGGCTGCATAGCACCCGTCTAGCAACAGGCTCTCATCCTTTTTCTGTCCAACTCTCTAATGCAAGAATTAACCATTATTCCCAGTCCTTCATTTATGCTACAGGTCAACTCTGGAACTGTCTTCCTCTGTCTGTCATTTCCCACTTCCTATGATCTCCAGTCTTTTAAACGCAGTGTGTCCAAGCATCTCGAAACAATCGGATTTTGATTTTAGCTCTCGCTTGTATTGTTTTTGTTTTTATCTTGGAAGGAACGGTTGCAGGCTCCTGGCCTTTGGCTCCTTCTTCCTAGCATTTGGGGGGGGGAGGGAAGCTAAGGGGGAATGTGGTGGCTAACCCCGGAACCAATTACCACTTATTACAGTGGGGCCCCTTGGATAGCGACCTTATTAGTCCACCAAAATGGCCGCTATCCATGAAATCGCTACCCGAGGGGCAAACTTCTTACCTAAAAAAAATTAATACAGTCCTGGACTCCTTCAGCTATATCCCTAATTTCCTCCATTACCCATCAGTATCACGTCATATTTCTTCAGTACTGTAATAAGATAAACGTATACTGTACTAAATAATCAAAAAATTATCTTTTTCTTTTCCTCCATGCAGTATTGTTTCTTTGGCTTGCCACGCATGTATTGTCTGGCCTTTTCGGTCACTTTTACATTACCAGCACTTCCTGTTTTTTGCCTGGGCCACCACCACCACTTGGGCCAGCCCCCAAAGTTGAAGCCACGATATTAGAACACTCAGTAGCCAGACAATAAATGGAAGGTCACTAAAAAGTTTAACAATGGCGAGACTGTGACAAGTTGAATGAATGTCGGCGCGTGGATAAACAAACAATCTTCTTCTTCTTGGGGTAACTGCGGGGAGGTTCACCTTACACCCGTCAGTATCGCATAGATAACGGAATTCCCAAGAGAAAAGTAAAGGTAAAGGAAAAATTTAAAACTGTAAAATTTGGTAGGAGAGAGATAGTTGGAGATTAGTTATAAGAAAAGCTTAAGATATGTACTTTCACTCCACATGGGTCAATGAACTGAATGACGATAGACTCGCACTCACTATTAGTGTTACCAGCTCGCTACATGTTAAACGCCTTGCGGATTTTCGCTAACCGTGCAGCATTAATCGCTATGAGATAGTTTCATTCCTGTCGCTATCCATGGATTCGCTACCAAAAAAAACGCTATCTGAGGGGCTCCACTGTACATGTAAATTATTATCACGAGTTTCGGGAGTTTGAGTTTTGCACCGCAATTGCAGTTCCAACTGGGGAGGAGGGTGTCGCGGCCTGTACATGATTGCTTTGCTCGCCATAGCTTGCAAACCTAATTTTGTTATTGTCCCCCCCAGCTTTTGGAAGCTAGTTATGTCCCTGGTAGTTGTACAGTACAGTCAGACCCCTACTTACGATCGATCGACTTAAGAAAAATCCAGATACGAAAAAAATTGTGTGTGTGTGAGGGTCAGTCATAGCAAGGCAGGGTTGCCAAGTAGCACGCAGCTCTACCTGCGGAAACCCAACTGAAAACCAGCCCAAAAGTAGCCCAACACCAATAATTATTTTAAAAATCCTCTTATTATGCAAAATTAGTGTTTTATATTAATAATTCATATACAGGTCCCTATTAACCCGCCCCATTCCAACCGCTTTTTTACCCACCCCACCCCCGAACCCGACCGATTTTCAACTTGTCTTTTTTTGGCTCAAACCTCCGCTTTTGGTGAGAAACATCGAAAATTCAGTGAGAAAGCGCTCACCTGAAGAGACAAATATCCTAAACAGGTGAGAGATCCTTCACCTGACTACCGCTTTCTAGTACGCCGCGCTCCATAAAAGACGCTCCCTATGTGAGGGAAACAACCAAAATCACATAGCCTCATAGATATTAATTTATTTGGTATGAATTTATGTGTAGTACAAGGGCATATTGCTTTTCACACAATAATATAGGCATTTTTTTTTTTTTTAATATGTCTAACTCTGGGCATAGGCTTCACAGCCTGCTATCAAGGCCCAGAAGTCCTCCAACAAACCATACACTTTTACATTGTTCCCTCACCAAACACATCAACCTATCGCACCTACCTTAGCGATTTTACTAACTCTGGTGCCACATAATCTTTTTCCTCCACATCAGGAATCACTTTCGCCTTGAATTTCGTCGTCGGAGAGACAGTGGTGCTACGTGTCTTTACTGGCTAGGTCACTGCTAACAGGTGAGTTGCGAGAAAATGGCAGACCCCCCGAGGGGGAGGAGGGGTTGCACAGGGTCAGGCAGTGTCATCGCCTAGCTGGGGGTAGAGGAAGGTCTCCCACATATGCCTACCGAAAAATCACCAGTGAATCTTGAAAAATGTGCAAACAACAGGCCCTGCAATTGACTGACATATGATGCATGTCATTGGGTCTCAGCATGAAAAAAAAGTTGTGACGTGCATCATATGTTGGGGGGGGGTTAAGGCTTGAAATGTATAGTACATGGTTAATACATAGTTAACTGTACTTGAATATAAGCATGTTCTGGAGAATTATTTTGTGGTATATACATAAGGAAATACCACAACATAGGCTTAACCTGGCAACCTTTCACAAACGTGAGTACCAAATGAATTTCCGAGCTGCACCCACTGGTCCCTATGGGAGTATTAGAGGGTCTCTCTCTCCGCCGTATTTTAACCCATCACATCCCAACCCATTTCCTACCTCTGATACCCCCCAGTCCCGAGCAATTTCGGATTTTTTTTTTTTTTGCTCAAACCTTCGCTTTTGGTGAGAACATAGAGAAATCATAGAGAAATCGCCCTCCTGAGCCTACAAATGGTGCTAGAGGTGATGAGTCAGCCTTACCTTTCGTTCTTTCTCAGGGTATCTAGCGTCAAAGAAAACGAACTATGGGAGGGTAAACTAATTCAAGCCACTTTGAATTACGTATTTATTTGGTACGAATTTATGTGTAGTACAAGACTATATTGGTTTTCACACAATTATATAGGCAACAGAAGCATTGTTCAGTCACCAAACACATCCACATATGGCACCTTCCTTTACATTACCACCTCATCACTTCTGTTCGTTTCTTGCTCTAGCTTCTTTATTTCTTTGTCCTCCACCTTCACCGTGAATTTCGTCATTGGAGAGGCTGTGGCGCGACATGTCTTTACTGGCCAGGTCACTGCTAACAGGTGAATTGCCGAGTGTCGGGGGGTGGGGGGTTAGGTGAGGCCCCACTTAATAGCAGATAGAGGAAGGTCTCCCACATATGCCTATCAAAAATCACCTGTGAAACTTGAAAATTGTGCAAATGACTGACCTTGCAACTGCGTAATGTACAGGTACATCGATGGGTCGAGCCGTGACAAAACATTGCAATGTACCTATACGTCAACAGGACACCTCGGGGTAAAACAACTCTCTCTCTCTCTCTCTCAATATGTTGTCGTGATATGGTTTTTACTCCAAACTAGCCCAAAAAACCACGACAGTTTTCAAACCAGCCCAAAAAAACGCAACCCGCTACGGGTAAAATTTGCCCGCAGAAGAGCTTCAAAACCAGCCCAATTTAGCAGGAAAACTGCGACCTTGGCAACCCTGTAGCACGGAAAGATGGGGTCAGGTGAAGACACTGACAAGGAGGTGAGATGATAATTGCAGTTCAGGGAAGGGTAAGGGATAAGTGGAGGAGTGGAGACAATAATGGGTTTTAATCTGAAGGAAGAGAGAGAGAGAGAGAGAGAGAGAGAGAGAGAGAGAGAGAAGAAGTAGGTATGGTGTAGAAAGGCAATGGGGGAGGCCCTCAAACCTCCACTTTTTATAAGAAACATAAAAAAATTCAGAGAAAATGCTCACCTGGGTTTAAAAATGCCCTAAACAGGTAAGTGACCCCTCACCTGGTACCGCTTTCTGTGAAGCCGCGCTCCATAAAAGAGCCTTTCTATTGGAAGGAAACTTAACCAAAACCACTCAAAATTGGCAGATACTGTATTTATTTATTTGGTACGAATTTATGTGTAGTACAAGAGTATATTGGTTTTCACACAACAATACAGGCAATATATGCAAAGGTCACTCACCAAACACATCAACATACTGCACCTACCTTGGTGACGTTACCTCCTCATTACTTCCGTTCATTACTAACTCTGGTGCCACGTAATCTTTGCCCTCCACATCGGGAATCACTTTCGCCTTGAATTTCGTCATTGGAGAGACCGCAGTGCTACATGTCTTTACTGGCCAGGTCACTGCTAACAGGCGAGTTGCCGAGAAAATGGCGTGCGGGGGGGGGGGGGGGGGACACAGGGTCAAGCAGCGTCACTGCCGGGCTGGGGGTAAAGGAAGGTCTCCCACATATGCCTACCAAAAATCTCCCGCGAAAATTGAAAATTGTGCAAACGACGGGCCTTTCAATTGCAAAACGTACAATGCATGTTGTGTGGACTAAAAATAAAGAGAAAGAGAGAGAGAGAGACAACAGCACAGAAGTAGGTATGGTATAGAAAGGTGATGGGGTAAAGACCTTTGTGACCTCAGTAATTATGGGATTAGGGTTGGGTTGGAGAGGAGAGAGAGAATAAGAAGGAGATGGACTTACGAAAAAAATGACTTACGAACGTCCTTTAAGAACCAATTATTTTTGTAAGTTGGGGACTGCCCGTCTAGTACAGTAGTACAGATGGTAGCTAGTAAAAAATCCAGGCTCATCAAAGTGAACCCAGTGGATTGCAAGCTAATTATCTTTCTCCAGCAGTCCACCATCCTTCTTCTAGGGCATAGGGAGAGAAGTGATGGAAGTCAACAGAGCCACCAGGTTATGTTGGTACCACCACATGAAAGGTGTCCCTCACCAGCATTAGGTCACTCGATCATGGAACAAATTAAGCCATGAAACTGTCAGTTCTTCCAATATCAATACCTTCACAGCAAGACTGGCCCAAGAATGGAAGCATAAGCTATATGTCTACAAGTACAAATTTTCATATTAAAATATCAGCTTAGTGACTCAACTTCAAAGGGGCATCAAAAGCTTGGTAAAGGGTCTCATTACCCTCACTAGGTACCTAATGGCCTTTACTAAGGTTAATTACCTGGTCATGGTACAGTGGAAAGCTGCCTGGCTCAAACCTGCAAATCTATCTATCTGCAGCCAAATGCTTAAATCCCATAAGGGGTGGCCTCAAACAAATCACAAGTCCCAGGTTTACTCCCCAGCACAGTGATGGTAATATGTGAGCTGATTTTTCCCGTGTCAAAACAGGTTTATTTCATCAAGTATGGTGTACGACGGAGGGAGGGATGCCAGCTGAACCTAAGACCAACATATACCAAATTTTTGGTGTTTGCTCTGATACCCTTCCAAGCAGTTACATAAAACTGCTATACACACAGAAAAGGCTTACGTAACTATCTGCTAAATAACTTTTTCACATTACGGTATGTTAGGCCTACCGTATTTGAAAGAATAATGCTGTCAAACAACTTCACGCGTTTTACCAATAACTTCACCAGCCTTAAACACAAACACAAAATCCACCTTGAGAGGTCTTACATTCACACCCATGTCTCTGCTTGCGGGTAATTCGAATTAAAATATTTTGTGACCTTGGCATCCTCACGCTGACGTGCATTACTTGGCGTCCAAACAAAGCGGCCGTAACTTATCCCCTGATCACCTCTTAACACATCCCCTTTGGCAAAACAATCAAGCATATCCCTTCCACTCACCTGTTGCTAACGACTAATTGAGCACAACTGGGTGTTTAAAGTGTAGTTTCCGAGTAGAAAGAGGGAAATCAGCGATGCGTCAGAACCACCTCTCAGCACAACATGGCCGCTACGCTCCGAGTAAAAGTCCAGCAACTTCGGCAAGGTGATAATTCCAGAAGGATTTCACACTAACGCCATAATAAGATGTTGGATTTTCATCCTTGATGGAATTATATGAAATTATCATATACCATGAGCAGGGCTAAATTTCCTGCAAAATGGTGCTTAAAAACTAACCGAAACAATGATACTTGTTCCTATCAACTAGAGTAATTAATATATATTGAAACTGTAAATGATAATTCATTTGATTGAATTTGACAGCTAAATAGTTATAAATTTAGAATGGCTTTGCAAAACAGGGCTGCATTACATATATCAATGATATTTAAAAGATCTTCTACTGTATGTTAACCATTGTACCTATACGTTTGTTTACATGGAACATGGAACTTTGTTGTGGTTCTTTTAATTTCAACTGTATTTTTCAGTTATCTGCGTTCGTAAGGTGAGTATATGTTTTGAGTAAAGCTTTATACCTTTGTTATAGATGTCCTTGCATTATCTCTTGGCTGTCCTCAGTGCAGATAGTACTGTAACCAGTTTCTTTTGGCTGGTGTGGTACAGGGTTTGTAGTTAAATAGATGTTTAGGAACAGTTTGTGGTTATACATCTTACTTTTCAACACAGAAATTGTAATCAGCAGCCGTGGCCTAGTTGGTTAGAGCGCTTTGACCGAAGGGTCGGAGGTTCGAGTCCACTCAAGGGTCATTGGTAGACTTCAGGAAGGGCATTCAAAGTCCTCTAGTCAGGGGCAACGTCTTAGCCCTTATCGAAAAAAGGGGACACGTTTTCGTTTTCGTTTCGTTTTCGTTTTCGTTTTTGAAGGCTCCAACATGCTTGCATGTGTCGGCCTTGGTCACCTAATGGCGGCTCTCCACGCTGCTCGATCTCTGGCAGCCTCCCTATTCAGTTATTAAGTCACATTTAATGACCTCGTCCCATGTCTTTCTCGGTCTACCCCTCCCAACCCCTCCCCCAATATTAACACTTCTCACCCTCTGCACCCAATTATCATCCCCCATCCTCTCCACATGTCCAAACCACCTCAGCCTACCTCTCCTCATCACAACATCAATACACTCCAGTCCCATCCTACCTCTCAACTCTTCTATCGTAAACCCAGTCCCCCCAGGCCTTGCACGCAGGGACGCACTGCACATCCACCTAATCATTGTCATTTCTGTATGTTTAAACCTGCGAATATCCTCTTCCTTTACTGCCCAGGTCTCACTACCATACAGCATCACACTCCTAACACATGCTGCATACAAAGACCCCTTAGCACGTAAGGAGAGTCCTCTCAATGTCAGGAGAGGCAACAGCTCCCTGAACTTCTTCCAACCACTTCTCACTCTAGCAACCGAGCTAACTCCAGCCCCACCTCCGGCACATAACATGTCTCCCAGATAACAAAACTCCTCCACACACTCAAGAGACACCTGCAAATTCAACCCTCTCACGCCTAACAATCTCCACCTGCTCTCCCCGACACACCGCACACATGAAATCAGCATTATCTCGCAGTCTACCTCTAATACCACTACATCTCTTGTGCACCCATCTATCACAAACACTGCACAAGATGGAATTACTTCCCACACCCATGTGGCAAACTGCACATGGCCACTCTCCCTCTCCTCTGATTGTACCGCCACCAACCCTAGATATCATCACTTTTGTTTTATCTGCATTTACCCTTAAGCCCTTGTACCCCATACCATCTCTCCACTTCTTAAATCTTTCCTCAGCCTCCCCTTCATTCTCAGCAATCAACACCAAATCATCAGCATACAACTCCCATGGGAGTCCATCTCTGAAGTCACATGAGAGGGCTTCGAGCACCGTGATAAACAACAAGGGACTCAAAACTGACCCCTGATGCACACCAACATTCACGGGAAACTCATCACTCAAAACTCCATTCACGCTTACCTGGGTGCGAGCACCCACGTACATGGCCATAACCACCCTAACCAGCCACTCTTCCAACCCCAGCTTTCTCATTGCCCACTTCACCACCTCTCTAGGGACTCTGTCAAAGGCCTTTTCCAAATCAACAAAAACAAAATACAATTCCCTTTTCTTTCCAATATATTTTTCCTGAAGCTGTCGAACAGTGAATATGGCATCAGTGGTCCCCCTGCCTGGCATAAACCCGAACTGCATCTCATTGATATTCACTCTTTCTCTAATCATAGAACTCTCTCCATTACTTTCATTATCTGATCTAAGAGCTTTATACCTCTGTAATTTCCCCTTTCCAGGGCATCACCCTTCCCTTTGTACACATTTACAATTACACTCTTCAGCCAATCATCTGGGACCACACACTCATATATAATCATATTTATCAGGTCAGTGACTAACCTCACCCCAATATCTCCTGAGGCCTTCAACATTTCAGCAGTCAACCCAGACACACCTGCCACCTTCCCCACCCGCATCCTGCCTATTGCCTCACTCACAGTAGCAGCGTCAATCAAAGGCCAAGGGCCAAACACCGGATCAGCTGGCTCCAAACCTTCCCTATCCCAATCAAACTCCTCATTCAACAACCGGCTATAATGCTCTCTCCATGCATCTTTAATATCCTCACTGTTCACCACTACCCTTCCTTCATCATTCTTCACACACTGCTCGCCTACAATGTCCCGATTATCTCTCTTCACCTGATTTGCCACCCTAAAAAACATATTTTTCCTTCCTTCATGATTTAGATTATCAAGTAAAAGTCTCTGGGACTCAGACTTCGCCCTGTATACCTCTCTTCTAGCCCTGCGCTTTGCAGCCAAGTACTCCTCCCTGTTACCACCCTTCTTCCATTCCCGAAAAAGCCTTCTTTTCTCCTTAACTGCAGCTTCTACACCCTCATCCCACCACCAAGTTACTTTATGTTTTGGTGGGCCCCCTGTCCAACTGCACACTGCATCGGTAACTCTCAAGAGGCTGTTCTTAAGGGCTCTATACTGTTCATTAACATCTCTATCTACGGCTTCCTGTTCAGCCACCACTCTCCTCATCTCACTATAAAAGGCATCCCTTACTGATTGGTTTCCCAGCTTCCATATTTTCCTCCTAGGTACATATGTCCTCCTCCTCGTCATTCGTTCCATGTCACAAATCAACAGTTTGTGCTGCTGCACACACTCCTCGCTTCCTATAACTTTAACATCCCTCACTAATCTCCTATCAACCCTCCTGACCAGAAAATAATCTATCTGACTACTATTTCCCCCGGACTCATACGTAATCAATTTACTCACTCTTTTTCTAAAATGTGTGTTGCACACAATCATGTCCATAGCCTCCCCAAACTCGAGTATTCTTTCCCCTTCCGCATTCCTCACACCATATGCACATCCTCCATGGACTTCTTCATAACCTTGAGCTGCTTCACCAACATGACCATTTAAATCCCCTCCCAGAACCACTACCTCATCATCACCCATACCACTTACTACACGTATTAAATCATCCCAAAATCTATCCTTCTCTGCGTCATGCAATCCTACCTGTGTGGTCCATTTTACATGGTCTATCATAGGGAAAGAGGATCGGGGTATTTTGTCATGATTGTAACCAGTATTTTATTTTTTTCCTTCATGTTTCCCTCTTACATGCATTCTTTCTTGTGTATTGTGATGGGGCCCAGTACATCCTGGTTGGTTAAGTTCGGATGGTTTTGAGTGGGAGTCCAAGGCCACTATGCATGAGGATGAAAGCATGCAGTCCAAACATAAGAAACTGGGAAAAATTTAAAGAGAACCACGTTGTGATCTCACACTTTTTTAGGTATGAATTGGATGGACTGCAAGGCAGGCTGAAGTTGCCCAGCACCAGCACTTCACCATCATCCTGCTGGGTACTGGGAGTTGAAGGATGTTTTCATAACTGGCAATGGAGCCACTCAAGAGGAGGAAGATGAACGGCAGAAGGGTGGTTTCAACCTGTCTACCAAATTCAGTTTAACTTTGAGCCACAACAGAAACAGCAAGCATAAGCTAGTTATTGTACTAAGACAGTTTGTATGCATGTGTACTGAAAATTAATGCAAACTAATCTTTCTTTTTACCATACGTTTCAGGTGAACATGGCACATATACTGGAGGGCACGAGTGGGGGCATAGGCGGCCTCATCATTCGCAAGAAAAAGGATGATGATGCCACTTTTAAGAAACCAGCGCTTCCAGTCAGAGGCTCAGTGCTTGGACTTGATAAACTGGCAGCACTTAAAAGAAAAATACGTGAGGATAAGAATGCTGAAAAGGGAAAATCCAAGAACAAGAAAATGGACTCTGATAGTGACAGTGATGATGAAAGTTCATACAGGAATAGACATAAGGAGAATGGTAGTAAAGAGAAGGAGAGGGAGTATCGATCGAGATATGATGAAACGCCAACTTATACTGGTGGTGTGAGTAAGGAAGCAAAAGACAGACTGATTGAAAAGCATAAGAAAAGTAGAGATAAGTATGTCAGTGCATCAACAAAGGATAAAAGAAGAGACAGAGAGCATGAGAGTGATCACAGTAGAGACAGGAGGTACAGAGATGGGAGAGATGGACATAGGGACAGTTACAGGAGAAGTTCTGACAAAAGTTATGGCAGTAGACGAGAGACAGACTACAGTGACAGAAGGAATAGAGATTATAGCGACAGGCGTGACAGGAACAGTGAAAGACGAGGAGGCTATTCAGAGAGGTCTGAGTCATCATCTGGGGACTGGTCGGAGAGATCTGACCGCACCCCGAGGTTTTCTGATGCCCCGGAGACCCCCTTGATCCCAGGGGTTCGGGACACACCCTCACACTGCTCCTGGGACGATGATGATACCCCATCAAAGTTATCCTCCTGGGACATGCCAACCCCAAGTGCATCACATCATCGGTCTCGAGACAATGACTGGTCAATACGTAGCAGTCACAGGTCAGTTAGAGAGAGCAGAGAGAGATCGCCATCGGGAAGGAGGCCAAACAGTGACAAGACTCCATTGCCAACACCCTCATACAAGTACAATTCCTGGATGTCTGAGAGGGAAGGCAGAGAGATGAGGGAATTTGAGAATGATGAAGAGAGGGAGAAGTGGGAGGAAGAGGAGAAAAGACTGGATCGCCAATGGTACGACATGGACCAGGGCTATGATGATACCAACAACCCCTTTGCCAATGTTTCAGCCGAGTATGAGAGGAAAAAGACAGAGAAAGTGGAGAAGAACAAGAGGAAAATGAGTGCCAAACAGAGACAGATCCACAAAGACAATGAGCTGTGGGAAACTAACCGAATGCTTACAAGTGGAGTAGTCCAGAAAATTGACCATGATGAAGATTTTGAGGAGGAGTTTACAAATCGTGTCCACATATTGGTGCATAACATAGTCCCACCATTCTTGGATGGGCGCATTGTATTCACCAAACAGCCAGAACCAGTCATCCCTGTTAAAGACTCTACCTCAGACATGGCCATTGTGTCAAGGAAAGGTTCATCAGTGGTCAAGGCACGACGAGAGCAAAGGGAGCGTCGTAAGGCAGCCAAGAAGGAGTGGGAGTTGGCGGGCACTCAGCTTGGCAATCTCATAGGTGTCAAGAAAGAGGATGTGACAGATGATCGGAAAATTGAAGAGGGAGAGACGGACTACAAGGCTGATCAGAAGTTTGCTGAGCACATGAAGGAAACTGCTGAGGCCAGCAGTGATTTTGCCAAGAAGAAAACTATCAAGCAACAGCGCCAGTATCTACCTGTATTTGCAGTAAGGGAAGAGCTTTTAAGAATCATCCGAGAGAATTCTGTGGTTATTATCGTAGGGGAGACAGGAAGTGGCAAAACAACTCAACTCACTCAGTACCTACATGAGGAAGGATACAGTAAACTTGGAATGATTGGCTGCACTCAACCTCGCAGAGTGGCAGCCATGTCTGTAGCAAAACGTGTGTCTGATGAGATGGGCACACACTTGGGAGAGGAGGTTGGGTATGCCATTCGCTTTGAGGATTGTACAAGTGAAAACACACTCATTAAATACATGACTGATGGTATATTACTGCGTGAGTCATTACGAGAGAGTGACTTGGACAATTACAGTGCCATCATTATGGACGAAGCTCATGAACGTTCCCTCAGTACTGATGTTCTTTTTGGCCTGCTACGGGAGGTTGTTGGTCGACGACAGGATCTTAAACTCATAGTTACTTCAGCAACCATGGATGCCCAGAAATTTGCAACATTCTTTGGAGAGGTACCAGTTTTTACCATTCCCGGCCGCACTTTCCCGGTTGAGACTTTTTTCTCTCGCAATGTGGTGGAGGATTATGTTGAGGCAGCAGTCAAGCAAGCACTCCAGATCCACTTACAGGCTGATGAAGGGGATATTCTGGTCTTCATGCCAGGGCAGGAGGATATCGAGGTCACTTGTGAACTCATAGTTGAAAAATTGGACGAGATCGACAATGCCCCGCAGTTGGCTGTGCTGCCAATATACTCTCAATTACCATCAGATCTCCAGGCAAAGATTTTTCAGCGTGCCCCTGATGGTCTGCGTAAATGTGTAGTTGCCACCAACATTGCTGAAACTTCACTCACTGTAGATGGGATCAAGTATGTGGTAGACTCAGGGTACTGCAAGCTTAAGGTTTTCAACCCACGTGTGGGTATGGACGGGCTGCAGGTGTACCCAGTGTCCCAAGCTAATGCCAATCAGAGACTAGGTAGGGCTGGACGAACAGGCCCAGGCATGTGCTATCGTCTTTACACCGAGCGTCAGTACAAAGATGAACTCCTGGCTACCACTGTTCCGGAGATACAGCGCACCAATTTGGCCAACGTTGTCCTACTCCTTAAATCCCTTGGAGTGGAAGATCTTTTAAAATTCCACTTCATGGACCCTCCACCTCAGGACAACTTGCTTAACTCTCAGTATCAGTTGTGGACCCTGGGAGCACTTGATAACACTGGAGTTCTCACCAAGCTGGGCCGAGCAATGGTGGAGTTTCCCCTTGATCCGGCTCTCTCAAAAATGTTGCTTGCTGGGGTGGACATGCATTGCTCTGAAGAGATACTTACTATCGTCTCCATGTTGTCGGTACCGTCATTATTTTATCGTCCTAAAGGCCGGGAGGAAGAAGCTGATGCTATGCGTGAAAAATTCCAGGTACCCGAGTCTGACCACTTGACGTACCTCAACATTTACCGGCAGTGGCGCTTGCAGAAATATTCAATGAACTGGTGCAACAAGCATTTCCTGCATTTCAAGGCTCTGAAGAAGGTACGTGAAGTTCGACAGCAGCTGCATGACATCATGGAGCAACAGAAGCTGGAGGTGGTCAGCTGCGGGATGGATGAGGATTTGGTGAGGAAATGTATCTGTGCTGCATACTTCCACCAGGCATGCAGGCTTAAAGGCATTGGAGAGTATGTCAACTTACGTACAGGGACACCTTGCCACCTCCATCCCACCTCTGCACTCTTTGGCATGGGTTACACTCCAGACTACATTGTGTATCATGAACTAGTAATGACCAGCAAAGAATACATGCAGTGTGTCACTGCTGTGGAGGGGGGCTGGTTAGCTGAGGTTGGGGACAAATTCTACAGCATTAATGAGGGTGGAGCATCGCGCATGGAGAAACGGCGGCAGGCCCTGGCACACAAGGCTGCAATGGAGGCAGAAATGGACAGAGCCCAGGACACACTCAAGGCTCGGGCACAGGAGAAACTGAGGCAGCAAGAGTCAGCACGTAAACAACAGGTGTTTGATGTTGGCACTCCCAGGAGACTGCAAAGCTCAGCTCGATTTGGTATATAAGATTTAAATGTTAAATTTCAGAGTAAAGGGGAGTTAGAAAGATGGAAGCAAGTAGCTCAAATAAAAAACACCAGATGTGTAAAGCTGTATGGTACATTAATACAGGTATATTAAGCAGTACCAGGTACCTAAAAAGTGTACTAGGAACAGTGTTCTTGGTAGCATTACTGAAATAATTTAATAGCACTGGACTGAATAATAGTTTAGTTTTAAAACCTTGTGTATGGTTCAGGCACTATAAACAAATTTTTCTGGCCAATACTGTATTTCATTCAGCCATGGAAAACCCCAAGCAGTGAAATTATAGTCACAATATTCATTTATTGGTAATATTTAAAATTACACTACGTTTTCTCTTAAGAGCTTTTCATATTGAAGGAAACTGTTAGGAAAAATTAAATCTGAGTTGTGTAATAACCTTTGTAACAATAATAATCTGGTTACTGTATTATTAGTCAGTGCTGTAAACAGTAAACACTAGTTAACATTATTATATCATGATGTATGTAAATGACATAAAATGCTTTATATGAGAAGCCAGACACCTTTGTTTAGAACTTAGGGACAAATTTTTTTTCATAATTCATAAAATACCAAAACCAATCTGTAATGGTTCATAGACCTTGAATGGTGAATTACATTATCCTCCCTCTCTATAAGCTGTTTGTTCAAAAATAAACAAACACAAACACATGCATGCCTGCATGCCTACCTACCTACAGACACAGACACACACACACACTGCAAGAAATAAAAGTGAAGTTCAATGTAAAATTGTATATTTAGGTATACTTATTAATAAGGGTCACTTACAGTATAAAATGTAAAAATAAACCCCATCTGATACTTGACAGGATATGTTTAGAAGATTAATTTCAGACAAAATCCCATATTATTGTCAGTTAAGTCTTCAGTGTACCTCATCCTTACAAACTAATTATTTCATATGGTAATATATCTTTGACTGTAATTTAAGCAACCAAAATTGACACATAATGGATGCAAATAATATAATGAGAATAATAAGCTGTATTACACAAAACAAACAAACAAGGAAGAGGAACTCAAAAGCCTAACTTATCCAAGAATAGGGCCCATGAAAGTAAGTGTGTAAAGAGGGACAGTGACAGAAGTGTGAACGGTATGCCCTTCACTAGTAAGCCACATACCATGATTAACTTACAATCTGTAATAACTACTACAGGGAAAAAAAAAATAAAAAAAAAATCCATCATTCAATCTTTAGTTGCCCCATGAGGTGCGTAGGAACCCGGGAGCTAGGCAAGTTGGTCCTGACATTTTATATGAAAATGACAAGCCTCACTCATCCCTAAGTGCCATTACGTGAGCAGTAAACTCCGCCATCCCTTGGATATAAACCTGCCCAGGCTCAATCCGATTGGAGCACCTTAATCACCCACTAAACCACCAGGTGCAATAATTTGGTTATATGGTTACCATCCAGCGTAGTAAATGGTTTCCAGGTGTACATGAAACCATTTGCTTTGTCACTCGGTGTTGTGTCATCCATAGACAGAAGGAAAAGAAAAGAAAGACAGAAGAGGAAGGAAGGAAAGAAGAAGGACAAGAGGAAAGGCAGTCACCCAAGAGCAGCACTACATCAAGGGAGTGGATGGTGAGTGCCCAATGAGCCATTCAGTAACAGGAAACCCAAGAACATATTAATGTTTACCTGTAAAGACCACTGAGCACCTTTGTATGTATACTGGTGTCCTTTTAACCCAGTGGCAGCTCTGTGTATGACAAGCTCAAGACATTTCCTTGCTCAAAGGTGTCCATGCAGGACCTCATCCCACATCATCCTTGGTCTGCCTCTGAAAGATATGGGATGAGGTTCTGCAGAGACAGCCAGGCCAGGGATTGGAGCAAGAAAATGGCAATATGATAACACTAGTGGCCATACTCAAGTGGCACAGGAGGGATTTGTAACACCTTTTTTTTGGTGATTTATTTTGTATATTACACCTTAACATTCTCATGTATCCTATTTATGTTGCTTTAATATCAACATAATTCACATCAATAACATACATGATGATACTGAGGTAAAGGGGGCACACAATAAACTGCTCAGGAAGAGGCAGTTATGAAGCCTCCACAGCCACTTCAAACACAACTCATGAGAGTTATTAGACTTAACACAGCAGATCAGTACTAGGTGGAGTGTACACTGGATGAACCAAGATAAAAGCAGTATATCTATTAATGCATTCAATCTGGGAAACATTCTTTTAGCTTATTCTTGCTGGTACCAAATTCAGTCAATTCAGTATAGGCCTCTCATACAAGAGTGTCTGATGACTACATCTAACCCTACTGGTTTGAAAAGTGTATCTTAAGTTGAATAAAACTGTTTGGTAGTAGCAAGAATAAAATCAAAAGTACTTCATGGTAATCAAGGCAGTAAGCAGAGTTCAACATTATAATACACCAAATATATAGCCTTCAATACTTATGATGTACCATACTCTACAATAACCACCAGAATTACTATGAACACAACAGACCTGATTAAAATATCCAATCAAAACGTCAATCATAACAGTGTGACATGCAATAATACATTACATTAATATTCCAATACTGTATAACTAACTCCTTCACTCCAAAGACATATTTCATTTTTGCTAGTTTGAGGCTTTTATGCAGCTTAGGAGAGACTTTTCAAACTATAGGGGTAAGATACAGCCTTCCTTAACCCTTTCATAGTTAAAGGTCCTTCCTAAGTTAAATAAAACCATCATCTGAAGGTAGCTTAAAATAAAAATAATACATTACGGGATTGAAGGGGTTAAGATTACAAGTTGTTCAAATAAAAAGGCACAGGTTGATATGAGACAAAGTTTTAGTAACTTAAAACAAGTCCCCAGGTTATGTAGGTTTTAATGATGGCTACCAAATCCCTACAGTTCAGTCTCTTGGGCGTAAAACAATAATCTAACAGTTCCGAGAATAAACGTAAATGTTAATCAATCCAGAAAACCTAGTCTCATACCCCTACACCTCAAAAAGAATAATATGGGATTGGATGTTAGTTACCACTGAAGTGGGTTAAAATAGAAATATGAAAGGACTTCATAAAGAACTCAGATTACTGGCATACACAGTACAGTATTACAATGACCACACATAGTGTACAATACTTGATTTAGAAAAAAGGTGACAGGCTTTAACCACTAAACCGCAGGCCGTCACTTTCATGATGCTCAGTGGCGATGGCTCGAGCCATGGGCCGTCAGTTTCGTCCCTCTGTTTTCTTTTTAAGTAGCCGGAGCTGTCAAGATATAAATATATATGAATATTCTTAGGAGAATCCTGATTGGAATTTTTATCACTCAGGCTAGTTTTGGCCAGTACTTTAAAAAAGTAAGTCAGAGCGCGAATCACCACCGGCCGGAAGTGCCAGGACCGCCTAGCACAACCCCGCGGTTTACGGGTTAAGTAACAAATCAGTAGCCAATTTAGTCACCACTGTCACTGAATTCTATCTGTTCTTCCCTTGCATTCATTTAACCTAGATACTTTTTTTTTCTCATTTGTGTACCCTTTGTCAAACTATAAAAATCCTCTGAACTGTAACATTTGCAATGGTTAGTTACACTGTTGCCACACTAATGAGAATGCATCTCTTTTTGATCCATTTCTGTGAGCATGTCTTCATATAATACAAAATGCATCATTACATCCTCCTCCATATACCTAAGGACAATAAATGGCAGTTGTAATATATTTTTTACTCCATACCACACCTAATCTTTTGGTGAGATCACTCCGCAGTAAAAGTGGCAGATGAAATATTAAGTGTGGAGTTGGATTGGGTGGATCGTGTCCGCAGTCGAGACGCTGTGGCAAAGTTTGGAGATTTTGGGTCGGTGGGAGGCTGACTGGCAGGGTGAATGATCACAGGTTTGTATTTGCGTACAGGGTTAGCTTTGTGAACAGCCTCCCGACGCAGCCGGGCAACCTCTGCTGCCTCCTCCGCTGCCTGCCTCTCCTCTTGCTGGAATTGAGTCAATGATTAGAACATATTCATCTGTCTATCTCAAGTTCATCATCATAATCCTCACCATGTTCCCACATAAAAGATGGGTAAGTTCGGATGAAAAACAAGGAAAAAGAATGCTAAAAGTTAAATGGGCCATATAATCATTCACACATTATTAATGCCACCAAATTCCTTGACAATCCTTTATAAAAATGTGAACAGCTCTTTTAAACTGTGGTGTACAAGGTTTACCTCTCTCTTAGCAGCCTATACCTCTATCCTCCTCCCTACTGCAGTGCAGCTCATAACTGGTGCATTCTGTGTGTTCACATGTTCACTAATGATTTGTACAGTTAGCCACAATGAAAGGGATACACGTTTTTCCAAGGATGTGGAATGTTGCAACTTACAGCAACCCCTACTAGGGCAAACTATTCTTTTACGAATGTAGCTCCCACCACCCTTTTGATCGGCTTGTAACTCGGACAAACATAGGGACGAAGCCTGCTTCGGCCTTCCTTTCATTCTCTCACTTAGTGTTTATTCAAAGGGTTACATTTTAGTTCCTTATATTCCAAGTGCTACATTTCAGTTTATTATATTCTGCCCTTCCATCCATCATCCAATCCTATGCCACCCCATGAGGAGCCCAGGGCAAGGTAAGTTGGTCCTGGCATTTCAGATAAGAGTGACCATCCTCACTCATCCCTGAGTGGCATTACTTGAGCAATAAAACCCAACCACCCCTGGGATATAAACATGCACCGGCTTAATCTGACTGGAGCACCTTAATTACTCACTAAGCCACCAGGTGCCATAAATTGGTTATATGGTTACCACCCAGCACAGTAAACTGTTTCCTGGTGTCAGGAAATCATTTGGCTTGTCACTCAGTGTAGAGTCACCCAAAGGCAAAAGGAAGAGGAAAGAATGAAGGAAAGAAAGACAGTGCTACATTTTCGTTAACCGACTGTAAAATGAAGTAAATGAGTGCAGAACTTTACATAATTAAGCAGCTGTTGCACCCCTCCATCTATGCAACCTCCTACCTAGCCTAGTCTATGGCATGCACCAAACTGTTTATATTGTTTATTCTATTTATGTAGTAGATGAGGGCTCCCATCATCTACTCATTCAATGTAAGGATGCCTTATGGTCTCTACACTGAGTGACAAGCCAAATGGTTTCCTGTACCCAGGAAACCATTTACTATGCTGGGTGGTAACCATATGACCAGGGTGTTTGGCTGGGTTAAATGTACCCCAGATTCCACTATCTAAAATCATTTAATCATAGCAGGAGGAGGAGGCTGTAGCAGGGGCCGAACAGGGTAGTACTCCCAAGGGGAATACTGGTGGAATGGGAATACTGGTGATAGGGAGAGCTGGAGCTCCTGTTTCACTAGCTACCTAACCATCCCCCTTTGCTGACCTTTTCAGTGTGACAGTAACATGGGGAGTAGACCAGCATACTCTCCCAAACATTTCCTCTAACTATCCTATGCACTTTACATATTACACAACGTATCCCACTACGTTACAGGGGTTGACGCCAGCCAGGGCATGCGGCCAGAAAACTTTGCCCCCGCTACCTAGTGGCAGACTTTGGGGGGAGGCTTGACTGGGGTTCCGCCGGCATAGATCATGGGTCCGGGGCGAGATGGGGCTCGAACCTGTGCTAGAGGGTACAGGGCATTGCGGTTCCCAGGCTGCCGCTTCCGCTCATTAGAGAGGGGCCCGAACCTGGCAGTAGCGCCCCAGGAGGTGCCCTATCAGTGGGTGTATAATGGCGGGGCAGTTGCAGTGCCAAGCCGCACTTGGAGGGTGTCCCTGCAGCTGTCCTGGCAGGGTGCCTCGAGGCCACTACCACAGCCACTGGTAAGCTGGTGGGCTAGGGGTCCCAGATCCATTGCCTGGACCTGGGTCTGTGCAATGGGTCGGGCCTTTGGAATGTTTACCCCCCTTTATCTTACCGACTATGACTATGAACAAAAACAAGCACCAAAGCAAGCCTGAGGACAGCAAATCACCCAGGGGGTTTAGGGTGGGTTCGTGGAATGTGGGAAGTTTGAGAGGAAGAGCAGGGGAAGTTGTTGAGGCATTCAGTAGGAGGTGGGTGGATGTGGCATGTTTGCAGGAAGTCCAGTACAGGGGTGGATCAGCCAGAAAGATTGTTGGGTAGGATTGCTACTATAAGTTGTTTTGGCAGGGGGGAACTGACGGATATGGGGGTGTGGGTGTATTGGTTGCAGAGAAATGGGTGGAATATGTCATGAATGTTATGAGAGTAAGTGATAGGATATTAGTAGTGAAAATTTTGGTCGGGCAGAGGTTGGTTTCAGTTATATCGGCATATGCTCCACAGGTGGGATTGGATGATGCAGAGAAGGATAGATTTTGGGATGATTTAATATGTGTAGTGAGTGGTATGGGTGATGATGAGGTAGTGGTTCTGGGAGGGGATTTAAATGGTCATGTGGGTGAAGCATCTCAAGGTTATGAAGGAGTCCATGGAGGATGTGCGTATGCTGTGAGGAATGCGGAAGGGGAAAGAATACTCGAGTTTGGGGAGGCTATGGACATTATTGTGTGCAACACACATTTTAGGAAAAGAATCAGCCGGTTGATTACGTATGAGTCCGGGGGAATTAATAGTCAGATAGATTATTTTCTGGTCAGGAGGGTTGATAGGAGATTATTGAGGGATGTTAAAGTTATACGAAGCGAGGAGTGTGTGCAGCAGTACAAACTGTTGATTTGTGACATGGTGCTTAAGGATCGAGTGATGAGGAGGAGGACATATGTACCTAGGAGGAAAATATGGAATCTGGGAAACCAATCAGTAAGGGATGCCTTTTATAGTGAGATGAGGAGAGTGGTGGCTGAACAGGAAGCCGTAGATAGAGGCGTTAATGAACAGTATAGAGCCCTTAAGAACAACCTCTTGAGAGTTACCGATACAATATGCGGTTGGACAAGAGGCCCACCAAGACATAAAGTAACTTGGTGGTGGGATGAGGGTGTAGAAGCTGCAGTTAAGGAGAAAAGAAGGCTTTTCCGGGAATGGAAGAATGGTGGTAACAGGGACGAGTACTTGGCTGCCAAGCGCAGGGCTAGAAGAGAGGTATACAGGGTGAAGTCTGAGTCACAGAGACTTTTGCTTGATAATCTAAATCATGGAGAAAGGAAAAATATGATTTTTAGGGTGGCAAATCAGGTGAAGAGGGATAATCGGGACATTGTAGGTGAGCAGTGTGTGAAGAAGATGATGGAAGGGTGGTGGTGAGCAGTGAGGATATTAAAGATGCATGGAGAGAGCATTATAGCCGATTGTTGAATGAGGAGTTTGATTGGGATAGAGAAGGTTTGGAGCCCGCTGATCCAGTGTTTGGCCCTTGGCCTTTGATTGACGCTGCTACTGT
>JAGKTI010013837.1:0-22472 GCA_018397915.1 Birgus latro
CCATATTTTAGTGCATAAGATGTGAGAAATGATGATTTTCATAGTGACTGCCACGTCCAATACCTACTTACACTAAGCTGCTATCTCATGAACACCTATGCCTTACTTACCTCAAATTCATCATTTTTGGGTTAAAATTCAATGATTTCATGCTTTATGTTCATTATTTAACACATATGATATGAGAAAGGGTGATTTTCATAGCGATTTCCATGTCTGATACTTACTTATCCTTGCTGGCAAGTTGTGAGCACCTATGCCTTACTCACGTCTAAATCATAATTTTTTGGTTAAAATTCAATAAATTCATCCTTTGTGTGCACTATTTATGTGAAAGGGGACTTAAATAAGTGCTATGCATGTCCGGTAGGGAGGTAGGTAGGTAGGTGGTTTTCTGATTTAAGCTAGGTTAGGGTCATGAATGACCGGTGCGGGAGCTTCTGGGCCACTATCCGGACAAGACCACTTGCCGGTCATGCCTTTGGCTCTATTACGTCAGATAGTGGGAACATTACTGTATATATACTTGGCTGTCAAGCGTAGGGCTAGAAAAAAGGTATACAGGGTAAAATCAGAGTCTCAGAAACTCCTACTGGTTGACGTAAATGATGTTGAAAGGAACAATATGATATTTAAGGTGGCAAATCAGATGAAGAGGGAAAACAGGGATATCATAGGTGTGCAGTGTGTGAAGAATGAAGAAGGAAAGTTAGTGATGAACAGTGAGGGTACTGAAGACACCTGGAGAGGACATTATAATCAGTTGCTGAATGAGGAGTTTGACTGGAACAGGGAAAGTTTGGAATCAGCAGATCCAGTGTTTTGCCCCTGGCCTTTGATTGATGTTACTATTGTAAGCAGGGAAATAGGCAGGATGCTGGTGCGGAAAGAGGCAGGTGTGTCTGGGTTGACTGCCTCAGGAGATATGGGAGTGTGGTTAGTTACTGATTTGATAAGTATGCTTATACAGTATATGAGTGTGTTGCCCGAGATGATTGGCTGAAGAGTGTGATTTTAACTGTGTGCAAAAGGAAGGGTGATGCCCTGGAGAGAGGAAATTACAGAGGCATAAAACTTTTGGACCAGATAATGAAGGTAATGGAGAGAGTTCTAGAAGGTATAATCAGAGAAAAAATGAATACAGGCATACTCTTTAACAATGCATTTGGATAAGTAAAAACCCATCACTATGTGGCGTATCGTATCTCGGGGTAGATTTAACATGTAAAGTACACTATTGGGATGCATTTTTGAGCCTTGGGTTTCCCCCTCACCCAAGTTGTAAACCCAGCCAAATGAGTCCCCCCAAAAGTTTACAGCCAATCTAAATGACCTAACAGCTGTAAAAGGAGCTAACATAAGCCTAAAACCAGAGCCCATCTCACTTGTACCCAGTCAAGGTCACTGGAGAATGAAATCTGAAACTCGTATTCAAACTCGACAGAGAAGCAGCAGCAGCACTGTATACAATCCCACCATCAGACGGTCTCCGGACAAGTAAATAAACATCTGTTATGCATAATAATAATAATGCATTAATGACGCAGATTCATCCAAGGTGCGAACTGTTGTGACGGACAATCGTTGATGTTTTGACGGGGAATTCCCTTGACAGGGAATGTGATCGATGACGCAATCAGGATGGCCTTTTCAATGGCCTCTTTTATGTCGTTTTTGTTACTGTTCTGGTTGCTAAGCTCCTTTATTTTCTTCTCTGCTATTTTCCAACATACAATAATCCCTTTAAGACCCGGACACCCAAGTCCCGGACATTTTTGGCTGGGGTCCTTGGACACCAAAAATGGCCAAAAAAACATAAAAATGAATAAAAAAAAAAGCCGAAATGTGTTCACCTCTACTTTAAATTTGCCGTGTGCGGTGACCCTCTCCTGTGTTTTGGCTCGTAGTTCCACCGACGTCCAGTAAAATGTCCCTGCATCCTCCACCATCGTGACTGCATGCTCGTCACCATGGCTGTCCACGTGCTTGTTTTTGTGGTGGTACCCTACCTGCTGCAGGCCCTGCTGTTCCTCTGCTGCCTCTTACTCGTGTGTGTGATGATGGCCCCACCAATCGAGAAGAGGAAAGGAGTGGTTCTGACTATGGAGAAGAAGAGGGAGATATTGGATAAAGTGGATGGGGGATGGTTGATCTTCCGCACCCTCCGAGAAATCAACCTCGCCCGCTCCACCTTGTTCAACACAAAGAAATCCCGCAACAAACTCACCCAGTACACGGCAGACTTTGCATCGAAGACCAAACGCAATGTGCAGAGGAAGATTATGTACCCTCCCAGGTTTGCAGAAGTCGACTGCTCCACGCTGATTTGGTATCATCAACAATGTGCTGCTGGTGTGCTGGTGCGTGGCACGGAGTTGAAGGCTGCTGCTGAGAAGTTCGCGAGGATACACGACACCCCAGACTTCAAGGCATCTGAGGGTTGGCTCTTCGCTTTCAAGCTATGGCACGGACTTACTAACTGTAAGGCCCATGGCGAAGCTTTGGACGCCAACAAGGAGGGAGTAGAGGAGTTTTGGCAGAAGGTGAAGGGCTTGATCGACAAAGAGGGTCTCACTCTTGGTCAAGTCTACAGTGCTAACAAAACTGGTCTATTCTACTGCTTGCTGCCCACGAACATTCTAACAAAGGAAATGGAAAAGCATGTACAGTACCTGGACGGAAGCTCTCCAAGCAACGGATCTCTGCTTTGTGTTGTGTCAAGGCTAACGGCATGCACCGGCTCAAGGCCGTTATTGTTGGCCAAGCAAAGCAGTCTCGGTGCCTTCGTGGGTTAATGGATGTTCTTCCTGTCACGCTGTACCACTCTGTGAAGGCTTGGTTCACAGCCAAGATCTTCAAAGACTGGTTTTGTGAAGGCTTGGTTCACAGCCAAGATCTTCAAAGACTGGTTTCACCAGCACTTCGGGAGGTCATCCATTATCAAACGAAGACACTGGGAATCCCTCGCGCCCACATGAAGGATCTCCATCTCTTGGACAATGCACCTGCACATCCATCTGACAAGGAGTTTGTGGCTGAGAATGGCCGCATTAGGTGCTTGTTCTTGCCACCTAATACAGCTGCTCTCATCCAACCAATGTACCAAGGAGTGATTGTGGCTACGAAGAGGCTGTACCGTCAGAAGTTCCTGGACAAGGTGATGGTTGTTCTCGAGGACAAGGATGAGCGCAGGGAGGGACGAGACACACGAGGGCAACGGACTTTCGAAAACCTTCGATGCCACAACCTCAAGCCACCCATCTACAACTGGGTCAGTGCATGGAAGTAAGTCTCTGTCAAGACTCTGGAAAGTGGTTGGTCTTGTCTGCTTCTCGGAGCCGATGTGGTGCACGACTTTCTAGGTTTGAAGTGGATGATTTCCACGTGCATCTGCGTGTGGCTGGCAATGAGGTGGATGTGGATAAAGTGCATGAATGGTAGGATCACGACGAGGGCAATCCTGGGTATCAGATCATGTCTGATATCGAGACCGCATCTTCCGTTGCAAGTACAAGTACCCAGCTCGAAGATTCCGACGAGGACAGCAAGGATGATGCGGAATCCTCTCAGTGCGCCACTACTCCAACCATCCCCGAGCTGAGCGCACTCCGGGAGCATGTGGAGTTTGTTCTTGACTACCTGGAACACTTGGCTGCGACAGGGAGATGGGGCCCCTGGGACTTGCGGAGGAAGTGCGCGCATTTAGGCAGCACATCATCAATTGCCAGAATCGCAGTTCCTTACATCAATCAACCACTGACACCTTTTTCAGGCCCGTGACCCCCACCGTGCCCAGCCCTGGCTTCACACCACTGCCTCACCAAGACCTGCCTTCTGCCTCCGAGCCACACCCCAGCACATTGGCTATGGTGGAGTCTCCACTGGACGTGAGTTTGCGGCTATCTTCAGATTTGTCTGCAGTGGGTAGCCCATCACCTAGTCCTAGCAACGAGCCCCTGTGCCACCTGCAACACCTACTCTGAGGCTCTGACAGTGAATAAACAGCAATAACTTGCCACTAGACCACATGCGAATTTACAGTGTTTTGAAGTTTTAACAACAGAATATGCAGTGTAAAGAAACTAGAATTCAGAGTGAAAAAGAATTAAGTGCAGAGTGAATCAATGGAGAAAAGAATGTGCAGTGTAAAGAAATTAAAACTCAGAGTGAAAAAGAATTAAGTGAAGAGTGAAACACTGGAGAAAAGAATGTGCAGTGTTAAGAAATTAGAATTCAGAGTGAAAAAGAATTAAGTGCAAAGTGAAACACTGAAGAAAAGAATGTGCAGTGTTAAAAAATTAGAATTCAGTGAATAAGATTAAGTGCAGTGCAACACTAGGTTGCTGTATGTGCTTCAAGTACACCTTCACCACTGTCAAAGTCATAGAGGAGGCGGGTTAATCTTCGCGACAACCACGGACGTGTTACAGGTACCCTGGAAACTGCTAAATATTTTCCTTACTCACCTCTAACTCCTCATTCTCTGGTTCCTTCTCATTTATTTCATGGCCTCTGTCCCTTATCTGTGTAAACAGGGTCCTAAATAGGTGCTATGCATGTCTGGTAGGGTAGGGAGTTATTTAGGTGGCTTTCAAAATTAGGTGGGGTTGGGGTCTATAAGTACCTGTCCATAGGCATTTTTCCCAAGTCCCATACAAACCCAAGTTCTGGACAGTGCTTTGGCTCTATTACGTTGGGTCTTGGAAAGATTACTGTATATTTAGAAATTCCTTTGTATTTTCAAAGCATTTTCCCTTGAACAACCCAAATATAAACACATGATTTTAGAGGAGTAGGCTGTAGCACCAGTCGAGCAGGGCAGTACTCCCAAGGTGGATGGAAAGATGATGACAGGGAGAGCTGGAGCTCCTGTTTTATCAGCCCTCGGGACTAGTTCCTGACCATCCTCCTTTTCTGAACTTTTTCAATGTTTCAGTATCACAGAGAGTAGGCCAGCATGCTCTCCAATACAAGTTTCTCTAATTGTCAACACCAAACTACATGCACAGTAAACACTACAGTTCCTTTTCAAAATTAAAAAAAGAAAAATGGCAGTATTCAAACAAGCCTCTGAGTCTGGGGGGGGGACCATAAATGCCCCCACCATCCACCCCTCTCCCGGTGACAACTCAACGAGATGGCTGGAACCACTGTCTGAGTCACTCCTTCTTCATCTGTGCAACATTCGTGGCCTTTCCATTAACTTTTGCTCTGCTGAGCACCACCTCTCCTCCTCTAAACCTCACCTTCTCTTTCTGAGACTCAGCTGTCTGAGGCAAGTGACAGCAAACCCTTTTCTGTATCCTCCTACTTTCTCTATACAGTAAAACCTCGATATAACGGACTTCAGTAGACTGGAATTCACTTTTATCGGACTCGAGGAGCTACCGGACTAAACTCCTATATATATCGGAAAAAGTCCAATATAGCCAGAATGCAGTCCGGACTGCCTGACAACTTCACCTATGTTCACAACAATAAGACAAGTAAAAGACATGTTTTTCATTGCACAGTACAGTATTATTATACCATCTGATTAATGCGGTGAAGGTATAACACAGTACAATACTGCAATGGTGGTGAAAACCACCGATGCGATCCAGACTAATGTCTGGTATATCAGAAAAAGTCCGGATTAGCAGGGGTAAGTCCGGATGTCGCTTTTATCGGAAAATCGCATATTTCGGACTGGCCTGAGCCCCAATTAGTCCGTTATAGTGAGGTCTTACTGTATTCATTTCAAAGCCAAGTGGTTGTTGTGTATATATATGCAACGACTTACCTTGCTCCCATGTTCCTGAACTTGATTCTTCTGACTTCTCTACTCTCTGGCTTCGGCTTTCCTGTCATTCTCTGACTAAATATATCTGCGCTGTTTACTTATCCCCTAATTCTACTGACTATGAAAAATTCTTCAACTATCTTACTCCTACGATGGAACAAACTCTATCCATTTCTCTCACTAAATATATCTGCACTGTTTATTTATCCCCTAATTCTTCTATGAAAAATTCTTCGACTATCTTACTTCTACGATGGAACACATTCTATCCATTTCTCCTTTCTCTGAAATCTCCATTCTAGGAGATTTCAATTGTTCACCACCACCTTTGGCTTTCCTCTCCTTTCACTGATCCACCTGGTGAACAGGCCTACATCTTTTCTATCCTGAATGACCTAGAACAGCTTGTACACACCCTACCTGTATCCCTGACTGCCATGGAGAAAGCTCCAACATACTTGAGCACTTCCTTACAACTAATCCATCTGCTTATACTGTTAATCTTTCCTCTCCATTGGGCTCCTCTGATCACAACCTTATTACCTTAACCTGTCCTATCGTTCTGGTGCGGCCTGCGGACCCTCCAAAGAAACGTCGATTGTGGCACTTTGGACCTGTGGATTGAGAAGCCCTCAGGCAGTACTTCTTTGATTTTCCCTGGAATGATTGCTTCCATGGCCAGGAGCCATCCGAGTGTGCCTTTCGGATTATGGAGGTCACTCTTTCGGGCATGGAAGCATAAATTCATTACTCATATCCTTTGACTAATGTAAGAAAGTCTTGGTTTAATCATGCTTGTTCTAATGCTGTCCACAGGCAACCCATCCCTGTATCACATCTTTTATCTGTTTCTGCCCAGAATCGTGCTAAGTCTGTTCTTCACACTGCTAAAAATAATTTCATCTGTACTAAATGCTCTCAACTCTCCAACTCGAATTCTTCCCACTCCTTCTGGCAACTTGCCAAAAACCTTTCTAACAACTGTACCTCATCATCCTTCCCTCCTCTTTTCTACTCTGATGGCTCTGTAGCTATTTCTTCTACTGACAAAGCAGATCTCTCTGCTCAGACTCTCCTCCAATTCTACCTTAAACGATTCCGGTGCTGTTCCTCCATCACTTCCCCCCTCAGACTTCCACATGACTGGCATTAATATTTCTTCAGCTGATGTATTTTCTGCCATCACTGGCCTCAATATTAACAAGGCATATGGGCCTGATGGAGTCCATCCTGTTGTCCTCAAAAACTGTGCTTCTGTGCTTACACCCTGCCTAGGTAAACTCTTTCGCCTTTGTCTCTCAACTTGTACCTTTCCTTCTTGCTGGAAGTTTGCTCTCATTCAGCCAGTCCCAAAGAAGGGTGACCATTCCCAACCTTCTAACTATTGTCCAATTGCTTTAACATCCTGTGTCTCAAAAGTTTTCGAGTCAACTCTTAGCAGAAAAATTTTAAAGTATCTTTCCTATCACCATCTTCTTTCTGATCGTCAGTATGGGTTCTGTCAGGGATGCTCCACTGGCAATCTTCTCACCTACCTTTCAGACTCCTGGTCATCCTCCTTTTGGGACTTTGGCAAAAGCTTTGCCATTGCACTTGACATCTCAAAGGCTTTCGATTAAGTCTGGCATAAATCTTTAATTTCCAAACTGCCCTCTTACGGTTTCTACCCTTCTATCTGTGCCTTCATCTCTAGCTTCCTTTCTGGTCGTTCTATAGCCACTGTTGTTGACAGCCATCGGTCTTCTCCTAGATCTATCAACAGTGGTGTTCCTCAGGGCTCTGTCCTATCACCAACTCTCTTCCATTTATTCATCAATGACCTTCTAAGCTGTACATCTAACCCTATCCACTCATATGCTGATGATTCCACCCTTCACCTTTCCATTCAGTTCCCGCAACATCCATATCAGAAGTTACTTCAACAAACAAGGGATGAGGCTATGGCACACCTAATGTCTGACTTGGCTCATATCTCTGACTGGGGTAAAAATAATCTTGTTGTTGTTAATGCAACAGAGACTCAGTTCTTACATCTACCAACATGACAAAATCTTACAAGGGAGTACCCACTAATGTTTAATAATATCCAGCTCAATCCTACATCATCCTTGAACATGCTTGGGGTTTCATTCACTTGGGACTTATCTTGGAAAGATCATATTACATCTCTAGTAATATCTGCTTCAAAGAGATTAGGTATGCTCAGCCGACTCCGTACATTCTTTACCCCTGCACGGTATACACGGCATTTATTCGCCCGTGTGGAGTACAACCCTCACGTGTGGGGAGGCTCCCCACATACGGCTCTTCCCAACAAGGTGGAGTCAAAGGCTTTTTGTCTCATTAACTCTCCTCCTCTTACTGGCTCCCTTCAACTTCTGTCTCTTCGTCACACTGTTGCATCTTTATCTCTTTCCTATCGCTACTTCAATGGTCAATGCTCCTCTGAAATGTCTGCTTGCATCCTCCACCTCTACAACGGGCGTGTAGCGCCCCTCTAGCAACAAACTCTCATCCCTTTTCTGTCCAACTCTGTAATGCAAGAGTTAACTGTTACTCCCCGTCCTTCATTCATGCAACAGGTCACCTCTGGAACTGTCTCCCTCTGTCTGTATTTCCTACTTCCTACGATCTCCAATCTTTCAAACGCACTGTGTCCAGGCATCTCGAAATGAACCGATTTTGAATTTGTCTCTCTCTCTCTCTTTTTTTTCTTTTTTCTTGGAAGGAACGGTTTGTGGGCTCCTAGCCTCTGGTTCCTTTTTCCTTGCATTAAAAAAAAAAAAAAAAAAAAAATTGATGATGCGATCGGGACAGCCTTTTCAACCGCCCCTCTTTATGTCACCAAGAGGCTCCTCAAGACCACCACCTTGGCACTGACGTTGGATGTTATTTATCTTGAATATTTTTCATTTCTCATCAATAAATTGCCATAACATGTTTGCATGTGATGCTTATGTCCCATTTTTTAGCAATAGTACTGTTTACTAGGATAACAACATCACCTATGGTGTTTCTGTGTCAGTCTCTATTGATTAAGGTACCATATATGGGAGTTTGGGTTTGGGTCTGAAATGCATCTCTGGCTTTTTCTTCAGTATCTTATGGAAATATCCGGCAACTCACTGACCGAACACTCCCATCTATACGCAACACCGCTGGATATCGGGGTGTGCCTGTACTTTGTGTTGCTGCACACATTCTTCACTCCCTATAACTTTAAAATCCCTCACCAACCTCCTATCAGTCCTCCTGCCCAGGCAATAGTCTAGCTGGCTACTATTTCCCCCAGACTCATATGTATTCAACCTACTCTTGCTTTTTCTAATGCTGTATGCGTGTTGCACACAATCATGTTCACTACCTCCCCAAACTCAAGTATCGTTTCCCTTTCCTCATTTCTTGTAACATATGCGCATCCCCCATGTGCCCTTGATATCACTTATCTCATCATCTCCCATACCACTTAATACGTTTTTTTTTTTTTTTTTTTTGTTCGACTTTGGGCATAGGCTTCACAGCCTGCTATCAAGGCCCAGCAGTCCTCCTACATACCAACACCTCTACATGTCACCACTTCGGCGCTAACACCCACCGTCCATATTGAATACATGCTAGGGCTGTCTCATACAGGACTGGTGTACTGGTATTAGCGGGAGTATTTTTACGATATGTCGGCGGGTCTTCTGGTAGATCAGTAAAGCCTGATTTAAAGAAATTCGAATCCTTAAACTGTTCCCTGCCCCAGCGAGGATTCGAACCTGGGTCTGCCGGGACGGCAAGCCACCTTTCTACCGATCGAGCCACCGCCTCCCCATTTTCTTCAACATCCAGGCCAGCTTGCGAAGCATCCGTCAACGTAAATGAAACTCTCTGTCTACCAAACAAAATGTTCACTGCTATAATCCTTTTGTTCACTCTCATTACATTCATGACATATTCCACTCATTTTCTCCTTAACCAGCACATCCACACCACCATATCCATCATTGCTTCCCTGCCAAAATATACTGACAATCCCCACCACCAGTCATTCTGGTTGATCCTCCCCTATTCCTAACCTCCTGTACACAGCCAACATCCACCCACCTCCTGCTCATTGCTTCAACCTATTTCCCCACTCAGTGCTTCAAACTACCCACATTCCAAGATACAAGTCTGATCCCCTTGGGTGATTTAGTATTAACAGGCTCCTGCTTTCCCTTAATTTCTGTCATGACATCAAAATTTAATAGAGGGAGAGACAGACCAGAGGCCCTGCCTACTTGCATAGTCCCAAGTCCATTCATGGGATCTGTGACCCTTAGCCCACCAGCCATGACCAGTGAGTGTGGCAGTGGCCTCAGGGCACCCTGCAAGGACATCTATAGGCACACCCTCCAAGCACGCCTTGGTACTGTAACTGCCCCACCATTATACACCCACTGATAGGACAGCCTCCTGGGTTGCTACTCCCAGATTCGAGCCCCTCTTTACTGGGCAGACGCATCAGCCCTCTAACACAGATCCGAGCCCCATCCTATCCCGGTCCCCAACACAATGCTGGTGGAGCCCACATCATGCCTCCCCTCAACAGGTCTGCCACTAGGTAGCAAGCACAAAATTTTCTGATGACATGTCCTAGTTGGTGTCAACCCATGATGTAGTGTGGTACGTTAGGTGATATGCAAAGTGCATGTACAGTAGTGCATGAGATAGACTAATGTGTCTGGGAGAGTATGCTGGTCTACTCTCCCTGAAAGTGTCAAAATTAAAAGGTCAGCAAAGGGGGATGGTCAGGATATTCCCATGCCTAATGAAACAGGAGCTCTAGCTCTCCCTATCACCAGCACTCCCATTCCCCTCGTGAGTGACATAAAATGAGAACATAGTGTACAATTATTAATACAGTACCAACACAGGCATACCCCATTAAAAGCTTGTGAAGAATATCTTGTCTGGCAGAAACATCAGGATGTGGCAAAGTGACATCATAAGACAGTCTCCCCGGCCGGCGCAGCGCGGCATCAAGACTCTCTGGCTTCCTCGCTGTTCCTACCATCATTATGCCTGAAAACCAAAGAAAAACATTTTTGAACAAACAATTCACTTCCTCATACTATTCATCCATTACAGGGATAACTAGATATTCGGTGCATTGCTAACCAACGATTTGCTAGATCAAACAAAAGAAATGGGGGAACATCCCATAATCTAAATGACCATCGCTTCGATAGTCCGAACACTTGGCCTCTCCCTAGGTTTGAAAGGAGCTCATCTAAATGCATTGTGGTGGTGCATGAGGCTCTCCCGGTCCTCCCTCCATCCCCTCTCTTCTCCCTCCCCCACCCACAGTCCCTCCTCCATCCCCCACCACACTCAGCACTGCCAGGCGTGTCTCCCTACCTGTCCCCCTGCTCTCCCCAGCCCTGGTTGTATCTCTCCCCATCCCCCCACCCTCCCCCACCCCTGCTTGTCTCCTATGTGTGTGTATTCACCTAATTTACCTAATTGTGATATACAGGAAATGAGCTACACTTGTGGGGTCCTGTCTCTGTTTCTCAATAAGTCAAAATTTTGCCTTAAACTCATTTAAGTTTTTAGACTGGAAGATCTCTTTGTCCAGGTTATTCCACAGGTCCATGCATCTATAAGGAAAGCTATATTTCTTGATGTCCTTCAAGCAGCTTGGCTTCTTTAGTTTCACTCCGTGTCCTCTTGTTACCCTCTCGTCCCACACAAACAGATTTTCTCTGTCAGTTTTATCTACTCCTATCATGGTCCTGAACACTGCAATCATGTCGCCCCTATCTCTCCTTTCCTCTAAGGAAGGCAAATCCAGCCTTTCCAGCCTCTCTCTGTATGACAAATCTGCCAGACTGGAGACAATCTTGGTTGATGTTCTTTGTATTCTCTCAATCTTGGTTATATCTTTCTTTTTGTGCGGGGACCACACTACTGCTGCATATTCTAACCTGGGGCAGATCATGGCCACTATCAATTTTTTCATCATCTCCTCATCCATGTAATGGGTACTTTTACCCGTTTCCAATATTTTACATTTTTTAGCGATGACTTTCATCTCCCAAATCCAGCTTCAATCATATATCCTATCCAGATCCTCCAGTGTGTGTGTGTGTGTATTCTTACCTAATTGTACCTTTACAGGAATGAGTCAAGCTCATACTGTCCCATGTTTTGAACCACTGTTGTCATACATATCTTTAAATTTATTAACTGTTTTGGCACACACTATTTCATTCAGTAGTGCATCTATTTGGGAAACTGAATATCCTTACATCTTTATCACCTCTCTTTCTGTACAATTTTCTGCAATGTCCTCTTAATGTTGCTTCCCACAGGTTATATACTCATTTATGTCAATTTTCTCTTTTCCTGTGATGCATTAATCTACCATAATCAGTGTGTGGTAATCATAGGGGCATTTGCCTTCTCAGTGTAATAGGAAAAGTATATGGTAGGATACTTATTGACAAAGTTAGGGAAATTACTGAGGAATTAGTTGGAGAAGAACAAGGAGGTTTTAGGAAGGGAAGAGGTTGTGTAGACCAGATATTCATTCTTAGATCCTTAGTGGAAAAGTTTCTAGAGAAGGGCAAGAAGTTGTATGCAGCCTTCATGGATCAGGAGAAAGCATATGACAGGGTGGATAGACAAGGTTTGTGGAAGGTATTAAGAATATATGGAGTGGATGGGAAGTTGTTGAAGGCAGTGAAGAGTATGTATGAGGGTGCTAAGGCTGCAGTGCGTGTGGATGGCAAACTGAGTGAATCTTTCCATTTGAAGGATGGATTGAAACAAGGATGTGTCATGTCTCCATGGTTGTTCAATCTGTATATGGATGGGGTTATAAAAGAGATACAAGGTCAGGCAGTGGATCTTGGAGTGGCCCTAGTGAGAGAGGGCAGTGTTTGGAAACTCCCTGTACTCTTGTTTGCAGATGATACTGTGTTGTTGAGCGAAGACGAAGGGGAGCTGCAAGGCTTGGTAGATGAGTTTGGGAGAGTGTGTAAGAAACGGAATCTAAAGGTGAACGTGGGGAAGAGTAAAGTGATGGTCTTCGAGAGAAGTGAAGCCAGTGAATGTACAGTGAGATTGGATGGGAAGGATATGGAGAATGTGAGTGAATTTAAGTACTTGGGCAGTGTGATGAGTAAGGATGGAAGTCTGGAGGGTGAAGTGCTCGAAAGAGTGCAGCAGGGAAGGAAGGTTGCTGGTTCATTGAAAGCAGTGATAAGAAACAGGGAGGTGAGCATGGAAGTGAAAAAGTTGTTACATGACAGTATTGTGATACCAACTCTGACATATGGAAGTGAAGCTTGGACCCTGTTGGAAGGACAGAAGTCATGAGTGAGAGCAGTGGAAATGAGTTATTTGAGAGGAGCATGTGGAGTCACATGGAGAGACAGACTAACAAATGAGGAAGTGAAGAAGCATTGTGGTGTGGTTGAGGACGAGATGGGAAGCGTTAGGAGAAACACGTTAAGGTGGTTTGGGCATGTGGAGAGGATGGAGAGTGAAAGACTGATGAGGAGAGTGTATGTGAGTGAGGTGGAGGGGGCGAGAGGGAGGGGGAGGCCGAGGATGAGATGGAGGGATGGAGTGGAGAGGTATATGAGAGAGGGGGGGTGTGAGTTGGGAGCGTGGTAGTGAAACGGCAGGGGACAGAATGACATGGAGGCGATTTGTTTGTGGCCACCCCGTTCGGGATTAAGGCGTCTGGCAATAGATAGAGATAGATGTCTCCTCTTCTCCCTCTCTCCTGTAATGTTGGTAGGTTTAATTTTTTGAGTCTTTCTTCATGGCTCAGGTCCCTTAAACTTGGTGCCCATCTTGTAGCAGCCCTTTGCACTTTTTCAACCTTAACTATGTGTTTTTTGAGATGTGGATTCCAGACAACTGATGTATACTCCAGGGCTGGTCTGATAAATGATGTTATCATCTTTCTCAGCATGTCTTCATTTATACATGTAAATGCAATTCTCATATTAGCAAACAGTGTGTACATGTCCTGTCAGAAATTTTATACACTTCTTTCTCTGATGAGTGTTAGTCTAAACATGACCAATAAAAAATTTCAGTAACAGAATCTCTTAGGAAATTAGGGTATAATTGATACTCTAACTCACCAGTAATTATCTCCTTAATCCTAGTTAGTCCCCCCCAGTTTGGCCAAATCATATAGGTTACTTAGCTAGACAGAGTCGGAATAACAGATGACGACAGGCTTGTGGTCTCAGTCAGTTTGCCTGGAGCTTCCAAGAATCCTGGGTGCATTATTTACAACGTGCAGCTCGGAACAAACTGTGAAAAATGACGAGTCTCTCTTCCCTCACAGGATTCAGAGATGCCAAATATTTATTAATTACAACTAGCTAACTACAGTTGAATAACATCATGAAATATACAAGGTAAATCTAACTTAATTTAATCTTAGTTTTAATTAAACTAAAGCCAAATATTCCTTTTATCAATGTAAGTATGTATTAAGCCCTCCTCAGGTTTTCATTATCAGGACATGTCATCCTACCATGCAGGCGCAGTTAGGTCAATGGAAATTTCCTGAGTATTTACATGTATTTACAATATAGTTGTCAACAAGGGTTAATGCAGTAGCATGCAATTTATTAATAACTTGATTTATTAAACAGAACGTAGTCTCTGGATTATAAAACTGCTTGAATTAGTCATTAACCCCTACACCGCGGGGTTGTCGGAGGCACACCGTGTCATTCCCGCGGGGATATTAGTGCTCCGACTGACTTTTTAAAAATATTTCCCAAAAATCAGTTATTAGTCCTACATACCTTCAGCATTCTCCTGGGATGTTTTTTTGGCACTCGTCGACTACCATAGGACTTGTGGAGACTTCTGAAGTTGGGTAACTAAGTCTCCAATTTACACTTCCTGACATCCCCTAATCTGAATACCTACCTACCTACCTACTGCCAGACGCCATAATCCCGTAAAGGGTGGCCATTTGACTGAGTTATTTGTTTTACAGGGAGGGGCACTAACCCTCCACCAACCCACTTGCTGACACGTAGGGAGCACGTATGGTTTGGTTATATGGTTACCACCCAGCGTTGTAAATGGTTTCTTGGCTTACAGGAAACCATTTGGCTTGTCACTCAATGTAAAGCCACCTGTAAAAGAAAGAAAAGCAATAAGAAGTGACAGGAAAGATAGGAAAAACAGGAAGAGAGGAGGGCAGGCAATGTAAAATACAAGCGCGTACAAGCCTCCCACTCGCGCTAATTCGCCGCTGGTATTCTGTCATGTCTTACTCATGTACACACTCACACTTTACTATTTCTAGTACTTTATTGCACTTATATATATCTACAGTCCTTTACCGCTTCCCACACGATGTTTAGTAGGGGTAGAGGCCACAGGGCCTTTTATAATAGGCGCAAAAAAGCAGAAATGGAGGAATGTCATTTCACCGTGAAACACGAGAGTGAACTGAGCGAACTGACTGTATCTCGGTAGCCAAGAGTTGAAAATGTCAGCTGCTAATGTATATGCTAAGAAATAAGTCATAGGAAATCTAGACAATACATAATAAATTAGGTAGTTCCAGGTGAATATAAATATCACTCAGGCTTCTCCCTTCCTTTCTTATATACATTTATATTACGAGAGTACCTCATACGGCATATTTCATGGGAAAAAAAAAATAGAGGAAATTAGCGAAAGAGTGCAGGGTGGATGTTGCCATGATAATTAGCCAATTCCAGGTGTATGGCACTATCAATTACCTTATTTTTTATATAGATATATATTATTTTGTATAAGAATAGAGCATAGGGATCATTTCAATGGATGAAAACAGTGGAAAAATCCGGGGATGATTTACTTAGCGCAGAGCGGCTAAGCAGACGAAACGAGAGGATAATGGAGGGGAGGTAGGAAGAGGAGTCTAGAATGGGGGGAAAATGGCAAAATTGTCAACAATGGATGGGGGTACTGATGACATTAACAGCTCTGACTATTGTTGGACATTGACAGTGCTGATAGATGATACAAGTCACCACCTGAAAGCCCAGGGGAACTAAAAATAACACAGAGTCACTCAAGTGACGCCCCGCGGTATGATCCATTGCACCCGACCGTCACGAAAGTGACGACCCGCGGTTAAGAGGTTAACACACTCCGGGTTATCCTCTGCTTTCAACAGGGACAACTATTATAAAGTAAAGAGCGCAACAGCTCTGGGGGAAAATATTTCCCACAGTTTTGGGGCTGGGCAAAAAATGATACACTGTGTGGGAAATATTTTCCCCCAGAGCAGTTGCACTCTTTTCTTTTTACAATAGTTGTTGCTGTTAACGACAGAGATAAACCAGCAGACTGTTAACAATTAATTCAAGTGGCTTTTATAACCCAGATATTATGTTCTGTTAATAATTCTTATTATTAATAAATTAAATAATACTGAATTTAACCCTTGTGGACAACTATATTGTATATACATGTAAATACTTAGGAATTTTCCATTGATCTAAACTGCGTCTGCATGGCAGATGACATGTCCTGAGTGTTAGTGCATATTGCTGTTACTGTGTGTGTGTGCGCACACACCTGCTAAGTCATGAGTGATGACGTCATAGGAAGGGTCCTGCGGTGTGCAGCCAGGGGCCTAGGTAGTTTGCGCTGTGAGACCGGTGAGTGTGGTTTGCCTAGTCTGACACTGGTAGCAGAGCATGGTTGGAAAATAATGGCGTCGTGTTCAACAAAGTGGCCTCCAAAACTTGAAATTGATTCTGCTTATGAGAGCTGGAAAAAGGACATCGACATTTGGTGCGAACTGACGGACTTAGCCAAAGAAAAACAAGCCTTAGCTATTTACCTGTCATTGTCTGGAAGAGCGAGGGTGGCATCATCGGAGGTTTATGAGGCTGATTTGAAGCAGGAGGATGGTGTTCAGACCTTGCTGAAAAAATCAGACAGTTTATTTCTAGTGGACAAAGGACGTTGACAGTTTGCAGCTTTTTATGAACTGTACAACTTCAGAAGAGCCGGTGATATAAACATTCATGAGTTCGTGGCAGATTTTGAGCATGTTTATTTCAAATTTACGAAGCAGGACATGGCGCTGCCCAATTCTGTGATGGCTTTTATGCTCTTAGCTGCGTGCAAACTTTCAGACAGTGAGCAACAACTAGTGATGTCCGCGATAACTGAGGTGACATACGAAAACATGAAATCTGCCCTGAATCATATTTTTGCTGGTGAAATTGGCGGGCAGAACGATGCATCGGTGTCCGCCAGGGAGGTGAAAGGAGAACCAGTATTTTGGAGTGACGAAGTTGGGGGTGAGGAAATGTTTTATGTTAGAGGTACTCGACGAGGACGGAGAATGTTGCGGGGTGGTGCAGTACGTGATCGAGGTCGTGGTGGTGGCCAATATTCAACCGTATCTGCTAAATTCCCCAACGCTCATCCACCAGAAGGAGGCAGAACCCACTTGGGTCTGACGGAAAGGTATCGAGGTGTTTCGTATGTGATTCTAGATTTCATTGGGCAAGTGACTGTCTGGATGTATACGAAAACGACCGCAGTCGAGAAGAAAATTCTGAAACAGTGCATCTGTCGTTGTTTAAGGGCTATGCGGATGATGCTGCTAGTAGAGGCAAGTTACAGACTCTAGTAGAAGAATCTAAGGGATGTGCTGTTCTAGGCACAGGGTGTTCTACAACTGTGTGTGGAGTTGAATGGATCAATTGCTATCCAAGTGAGCTCACTGATTACGAACGTGAAGCTATAAGAGATGAAGCGTCATCCTCAACGTTTACTTTTGCTGATGGTGTCACAGTTTCTTCCCTCATACTCTGCCCTGCTACACTGGAAATATGCATGCAACCATTGTGACTGATGTTGTGAACTGCAATATTCCCTTGCTGTTGAGTAAACGTTCCATGAAAAAAGCAAAAATGTTGATTAACTTTGGAAGTGACCAGGTCAAAATTTGTGGAACTATCATTGATTTGAAGTCCTCATCTTCAGGCCATTACTTGCTTCCAATTTCTTTATGACTAGGTCGTGAATTTTGTGAAACAATCATGCTGGCATCTCTTGGGGTGATGTAGAAAAAACGGCTTTGAAGCTTCACAGGCAATTTGGACACCCAACATCGGCGAAATTAATTAAACTGATCACAGATGCGGGGATTAAAAGTTCAGAACTGGAGTGGGCTATCAAGGCTGTATCTGATGCTTCTACAGCCTGTTGCAGATTTAAGAAAGCCAAGCTCCGACCCGTAGTCAGTTTGCCCATGGCGTCTAAGATTAACGAAGCCATAGCCATGGATTTGAAAGCTTGGGGAAGGCATTATTTCTTAGTCCTTGTTGATTTGGCGACAAGGTATTGTAATGCGATTGCAATCGCGGATAAGTGTGTGCCCACTATTATCAAAGGAATATTTCGGAGCTGGATTGTTGTCTTTGGCACACCTGGAAAAATTCTTACAGACAATGGCTGTGAATTCAACAATGCTGAAATGCGAGCATTGGGAGAGGCCTTCAATATCAAGATCATGACAACGTCCACAGAGAGTCCATGGAGCAACGGAGTCTGTGAGCGTCAAAATGCAGTCACTGGTGACATTGTTAGGAAGATAATGGCTCAGCCAGTGTGAATTGGATGTGGCCTTGGCATGGGCAGTATCGGCAAGAAATGCTCTCACCAACTACGCAGGCTTTTCTCCTAACCAACTAGTTTTTGGTCAAAACCCTGGCCTGTCTAATGTGTACGCAAATGATACTCCAGCCTTGGACCCTTTATCACCATCGAAAATTGTGAGAGACAACTTGAACGCTCTTCATTTACCAAGACAAGAGTTCATAAAGACTGAATCAGATGAACGTTTGGCTAGGGCTCTGTGGCACAACGTACGTTCGAGTGACTTAAACGACATCTGAAATGGAGATGAAATCTTCTACAAAAGAAATGACAGTCATGAGTGGCACAGTCCCAGAACTGTAATAGGCAGAGATGGGGAAAAAATTCTGGTGAGACACGGCGGTGTCTACGTGCGAGTGCATGTGTGTCATCTAGTGCGTGTGCCAGAGCAAGATACTACAGTTGAAAGTGGTGTCAGCAGTGATGAGAAGAACAATGTTGTCCAGGAGAAGCCTAATGATGATCCTTCGCAAGTATTGAATGACTCTCCACCAGATGACGAGTCAGAAGATGGCGTGGTTCCGATTGATGAGCCTCCCACAGTTTCTATTCCGATTAGTCAGCCTCCCAAAGTTTCTGTTGGTCAACGTATAAAGGGAATACATTCAGAAAGTGGAGAGTTGGTGTCTGGAAGGATTAAGAGTCGGGCAGGTAAAGCCACTGGAAAGTACAAACACTGCTACAATTTGAAGAGGGACTCTGACGGCAGCATTGACTGGATAGATTTGCAGAAGGATTTTAGCGAATGGGAAGTGGTTGATGATGACGCAGAAATGCTTGTTCTTTTCAACTCTGAGGCCGTATTATGTGCTAAGGAAAATGAAATTACAAACTGGCAGAATAATGATGTGTATGAGGAAGTAGATGATGTTGAGCAAGGTGCCATAATGGTTCGATGGGTTGTGACGGAAAAACTGAAAAATGGAAAGCCTATTCTTAAGGCCCGCTTAGTCGCCACAGGATTTGAGGAAGACACAGTGGATCTCCGAAAAGACTCACCTACTTGTTCAAAAGAAGCAGTGTATTTGTCACTTTCTTTGGCCTCCACCAACCAGTGGGATTACCACACTATGGACGTGAAAGCTGCCTACTTGTAAGGTAACGACATTGAGAGAGTTGTTCATTTACGTCCTCTGCCTGAATATGCAAATGGTAAGGTATGGAGACTAAAGAAAACTGTTTACGGCCTTTGTGATGCTGCTAGGCATTGGTAACTGCACGTAAAAGATCAATTGTTGAGTCTCGGAGCTAAGTGTCATCATTGGATTCAGCGCTGTTCTCTTGGAGCAATAGTGGCAAAGTCGAAGGCATTGTATGCATCTACGTCGATGACATCCTTTGGACTGGTACACATGAGTTCGAACAGCAAGTGATAAACCGTCTGAGTCAAATATTCCTCATCGGCAGTTCAGAATCAAAAGTCTTCAAATATGTTGGTCTCAATGTCATCTCCAACATCAATGGCAGCATAACGCTCGACCAATTCCAGCATGCTTCATCTTTGAAACCAGTCACGCTGGGTAAACATCGTGCAGCAGTAAAATCAGGAGAGCTGGCCGAGTGTGTGTGTCAACTGGATTGCCATACACACTCGGCCAGAAACTGCCTTTGATGTGTGTGAGTTGAGTGTAACTAGCAACCGAGCTACCATAGCGGATTTGCTTAGACTCAATAAGGTGATCTCAAGGGTGAAGACTGACAACATGTACCTATACATTCCAAGAATGGGGCCGATCGAGGACTGTCATACAAAGTGCTTTTCGGATGCCTCATTTGCCAACCTTGTAGGCAATAGATCTCAGGGAAGTTTTGTGATCTTCCTACGAGATGGTAGTGAGGCAAGATGTCCCATATTCTGGCAGACAAGAAAGATCAGGAGGGTCATCAAATCTACCTTATCTGCTGAGGCGTTGGCCCTGCTTGAATGTGCTGAGACTGCTGTATATCTCGTCAACATATTGCCTGAGGTTTCTGGATGTGGAAAGATCAAAATAAAGTGTTTCGTCGACAACAAGAGTCTGGTGGACGCCCTTTACTCCTGTAGAAGCGTAGAAGACAGGAGATTGCGCATTGATATTGCTGTATTACAAGACATGTTGGAGCAAAGGGAGACTGATGAAGTATCTTGAATGGATACATCACAACAACTGGCTGATTGTCTCACCAAGAAAGGAGCCTCGACCGAGCGGCTGCGTGCAGCAGTCAGCCGAGACTAGAAAGTTTATAATACTTCAAGAGACATCACATATTGGTATGTGGCCACAGACTGGGTCTTGATAGTAATTAAACAAAAGTGTATGTACTGGATGCATAGCGCGTATCAGGTGTTGATGGTACTCACACAAAAGTCTATGTATTGGATGCATAGTGTGTATCAGACGCAAATAGACCATCCAGCTTCGTCCTTGGAATCTTTTGTCAAATTAAGAAGAGAGGACGAGAGTGTTAGTGCATATTGCTTTTAGTGTGTGTGCGCACGCACAAACCTGCTAAGTCACGAGTGATGACGTCATCAGAAGCGTCCTGCGGTATGCAGCCGGGGGCCTGGGTAGTTCGCGTTGTGAGGCCGGTGAGTGTGGTTTGCCTAGTCTGACACTGAGGATGAAAAGCCCTCACATGAAAAGCTTGTGGATTTAATATCCCTCCACTATCCACTATAACAGAGGCAAAGGCATAACCGGAAAGTGGTCTTGTCCGGATAGTGGTCCTGAAGCTCCAGCACTGGTCATTCCTGACCCTAACCTAACCTAGCCTAAATCAGAAAACCACCAACCTACCTCCCTACTGGACATGCACAGCACTTATTTAAGACCCCATTCACATAAATAATGGACACAAAGCATGAATTAATTGAATTTTAACCAAAAAATGATGATTTTGAGGTGAGTACGACAGAGGTGTTCACAAGTTGACAGCATTGTGTAAATAAGTATCAGACATGGCAGTGACTAAGAAAATCACTCTTTCTCACATCTTATGCTCTAAAATATGGAATACAAAGCATGAAATAAATAAATTGTTACCAGAAAATTATGATTTACAGGTGAGTAGGGCAAGTATGTTCACCAGTTGACCAGATAGTGAACGTATGTAAGAGACATGGTAATCACTAAGAAAATCACCTCTTTCACAGACTGTGCACACTCAAATATGGGACACAAAGCATGAAGTAAATAAAATGTAACCAGTGAATGAGGACTCAGAAGTGATTATGGAAAATATTTGGCAGCTGATGATGTACTTACATCTCCGTGGTGGCTGTTTACCCCACCTCTAAAGCTCTGACAGTGGTGAAAATGCTCTTGAAGCATGTACAGTAATCCAGTGTTGAACTGCACTTAATCCTTAGCACTGTGAATTATGATTGTTTAAACAAAAACTCACGGCAGTTCAGTGAGAATGGAATGTAAAGAAGGCCGTTCGGCGCCACGCGCCAGACTCAAACTTACAGGTCGAAAATATATATATACAGTAGGCGCGAAAAGTGTTGACGCCATCTTAAAAAAAAAACATTCTTGTGGTTAGCAAGGAGAAACAAATAAATTAACACTCACCATTGAATTTAGTATTTACTGGCATTCCCCTTCACCTTTATTATCTTCTTAAGGCGTCTGGGGAGACTGATGGCGTAGTTTTGCAGAACAGACAGACTAAAACTGCTCCATAGCTGCTTGACTGCAGCCTCAAGTTTAGGCAAAGATGATGTGTCCATACTATGCAGCTGCCGCTTCATGTGCACCCATAAATTCTCAATGGGATTGATATCTGGGCTGTTTCCGGGCCAATCTCGAATAAAGGGAACCTCACAGTCTGTTAGCCACTGTTTCACTGACTTTGCAACATGTGCAGGGGCAGAATCTTGCATAAATACTCTTGCCTTGGTTTTATCAAAAGAGTCACTTAAAACATCACATAAGAGCTCCAAATAATTGTTCTGGTTCACTTTTTCATTTGCAGGTAGAATTACCAACCTACCAACACCATAATATGTAAAGCAGCCCCAAGC
>JAGKTI010013839.1:0-22469 GCA_018397915.1 Birgus latro
ACACACACACACACACACACACACACACACACACACACACACACACAAGTACTGCATGCATGAAGATAGAAGATCAGTAATAAAGAACGTTAATCCAGTACAAAATCAGAAAAAAAAAAAACTAATCTCAGAAAACATGTGGAGACAAGAAAGGGATAACTGACGTGATGTGAAGTGCGGAAGAGAGCAGTAAGGAAGTCGCAGCAAATCCTTGGGGCTTCACCAGTTGCTAGTGACTGCATATTCTTTAACGTTACCATTTTTTTACAAAATTCATCTGGCATCATGATGCAGTATTGTGTAAAGTACTATAGCTAAAAGTCCTTGAAAAAAAAAAAAAACTTGCTTTTCATTTTGCTTATAATTTGTCAGGCAAGGAACATCATTTTTTTTTCTTTGTAATCAGTCATCTAACATTATCCAGTTGAATGGGGAAAATTGGACACAAGGCAAAAGTGACATTATAGTTAGGCCTCACTTTATGACATGGCTGCAATCCTTAAAAATGACTTGTGAAAAGATGCATACAAAACATATCTGGTGTTTCCAAGATTGTAGCTGATTGCCTTTAATGAAAATCTTCAATCTATCGCCTCTCATACCCAGCCATAACACCCAGTACTACTACTTTAGCTTGCAATGGCTAATATATTAACAAAGAAAAATTGTGTACAACATATGATATATATGTGTAACAGATACGTTCCCTGTTTCTGTGTCTCGATGTTTGCTAACATGTTATGAGGTTAACTGGCAAACACAGTATTACTCCTCTCAGTGTCATTATTTTTTTTTAGTATAGTTACTATCTGATAACTTTATTCTACTGAAAGAGGCACATCAACATGATGTTTGTTTATTCTGTTTGGGCAGTTTGCCAATGATTTTATTCAGGGTACAAGATGCATTTTACATAAGATTTCAGGAAATAATAAGCTTCACAATTTTTCCAAGATGCATCACTGAGGATAAGAGAAAAATACACAACATGTATTCCCCATGTGGTGTAAAAGATGACTGCTGTAAACTTGCTTCAAAAAGTATATGTGCCCACATATGTGAGACAGTCTGACACTGCAGGTAATGAGGTAATGACTATTGCAAAATGCCTGTTGATTTCACCTCACATTATTAAACATATTTTCATGAAGATGCATTATATTGCTTGCCCATGACATATCCTAGGCAGTATTATCATCACATATCGGTAACTCTCCTTAGTACATCATGAGCTAAGCTGATCATCTAGGAAATCACTGCTTCCCTCCTGCACAATATTTTCTGCATCTAGTGTACAGTCAGCAAAAATATGCACAATGACACTTGCAGTGCTTTATACAGTATTTGGAAACTGATGAAGACCTTGGAAGTATTGCAGCAGTCTTGTTTCAGCAGAGTGTATTACTGTACTGTATGTTCCACTGTCACCAATAAAAGCAATACTGTACTACATATTTTGGCATCATAATGATTTTTGGTTACTTAGCGTTAATGCATAAAAAAACAATTGTACACGAAGAAATATCACTCAGGTATAGTTTCACCAAATGCTAGGGTGATGTCTCAGTTTTGGGAGGCTCCTGTATCAGTAAGGGGCAGAAGCTAGGGCCTGGAAGAATCCTTGCTACCCAATTTGCACTGGACTGTTGATGATGATAATGATGGTGATAATGATGATGATAATGATGATGATGATGATGATGATGATGATGATGATGATGTAACTAGTATGTTTCAGAACATAATTTAGTTCAGTATATACTGGTAATGAGTCTCTAAGTAACATATGGCTGGTAACATTCCACAGTTACTATACAGGTGTGACACACCATTTAAAGAAGGGGAGTAAATGCCAACCGGATGTTTTGATATATCAATGTTAATAGAATTTGTGTGTGGCCTCTGGTTTACGAGAGGCTTAAGTAATCTTACTCTGGAATAAAAGGCATAAGCCCTTTGTCTCAGACCCACTCCACACAATGTATTAAAACTTTGTAAGCCCATTTTACGTTTGTGCTCGTATTGTTAGTATCGTACAGTATTTATGATTCCGTACAGTAGTGTACTTCTACCCAAATAATTCAGTTCTATGGACTGATACATTTCAAACCTAATTCTGTCCTCAATGATGGTACAGTATTGACAAAAAAAAATATGCACACCTAGAAGCAGACTGTAGCACAGAATGCAGTACAACAATACCCTTTCTAGTAGTTTGTCACTTTCACCCTTGCCATTAGCAATGCCTCATACCTGGTAGCAACACCAATTTTCCACTCACAGACTGACATATAATTGCAGCACAGTATCATGTAAGTCCTCTGTGCTTAGCACTACTGTATGGCATTTTTTAAAAATTAAATTAAAAAAAAAGGCTAAGTTTCATTAGAAATATATATATATATATATATATATATATATATATATATATATATATATGCATGTGGTCAATGGAGCATGACTCATAACAGCATTAAGAGAGGCCTATCCATAATTCATGAATTTTATTTTAGATGGACATGCCAATCACTTCAAGGTACGGTACTTTCATTGAGGGTGGATAAAACACAATTAGGAAAGAAGTACTGAGACTATTATTGTTAATTTTTTCATGCAGGGCAATTAGCTCTGAAATACTGTACTGCACTGTATACCATATTTCATTTACTGTGCCTCTTACTAAAGTAAAATTATTTGGCATCAAACAAGATCTTTTTTTCTTTCTTTTCTTTTCTTTAGTTTGGCATCTTTTTTCTTTTTTTACTCAGAATTACCATTTGAGAAAATTGCCACTCAAGGATGAGTGAGGCTGGTTTCTCATCTTAAATGTCAGGACCAACTTGCCTAGCCCCGGTCTAAAAGGTGCTTCTCATGGGGCGACATAGGATTTGATGATGGATAGATGGATGGATGGTGAAGCTACTCAAAAATATAAACAGAAGTACCATTCAGATCAAAATTTTACTAAAGTTAGGTGTCTTGATACAGTACTTGTTTTGTTGACTGTGTGTATGTATCTGCTATAATTTTTACCACAGAGAATGGCAGGATTTACATTTGACGATAAAGTAGAACCTGCCTGTATACTAATATTACGCATTTTTATATTCCATATATGAGCTGCATTTTGGAGTGCCATCATATGATCACAACTGTTAAGGCTCTGGTTCCTTAATGCTGCCTAATTTACAGTATTATATAATATGATGTACATGTGAATGTACGATTCTTTGATTAATTTGGTTTTCTAGTCATTTTGGGGTAACAGTAAGAACATGTACTTTGGGTTTTAAGTACTGTACAACACAATATATATGAACAAAGCACTTCTTTAAAGCACAATGAATTAAATGCTGAATACCTAAATACCTGCCTGTATACCAATACTATGCATTTTTATATTCCATACATGAGCTGTATTTTGAAGTGCCATCATATGATCACAACTGTTAAGGCTCTGGTTCCTTAACACTGCCTGATTTACAGTATTATATACTGTAGTATGATGAGAATGTAGGAATCTATGATTAATTTGGTTTTGCAGTAATTCTGGGTTAACAGTAACATGTACTTTGGGTTTTCAGTACTGTACAACACAATACATATGAATACAGCACTTCTTCAAAGCACAATAAATTAAATACTGAACACCTAAATATAGCACAAAATACAATACTTCACTCTGAATAAGCCTAATATGAGATGGAATATTTAATATTTAACTGCCTATCAGCAACTACTTCACTGCCTGACCAGGAACACAAAGTTACAGAGAAAGACTAAAGAGTCCTGACACTAGGTGAGGGCGACCAGTTGATCTCTTGAGTGGCATTATGTCTGCAAAAAATCCCAACCAACTCTTAGATGCAAATCCTTATGAGCCACATCTGGTTAACGAACAGTACAGTAATTTGCTTATTATGCCAAATACTGTACAGTACTTTTTAGGTACCATGAGTAAGCAAGAAGCATTAGACAGTGTCCTGGGCCAAAAATGTGCAAATCAGCGAAGTCACAACTTTGGATTTCTTACATCAGCGCCGTAGTTTGTCCGATACTTCTCTGATCTGAGAGCTTTAATTTTGAATTTCTTAACTAGTGCTAAACTGTGTCCAATACTCCTAAGTTAATTTGATGGCCCCAAACTACAGACTGAAATCTGTTATTCTAATCACTAGTGTTATCATACAGCACAGTAGTAAGCTTACAGTCATAGCTGTTAATATGTTTCATATTGTATAATTTCCAAAACTTTCATTTAGTTATTCATTCAGATCATAAATACGTGCATATTCTTGAAACTGCCTTGTACCATGACGTACTGTCAACACTTCCATGATTTTTCTGAGTAAGCGCCCTCACTATAGTAATGCCATGGACTATGGGTGCACAGAAACCACTGTGCTAACCATACATGTAACTCTCAGCCTCTTCTAAAAGCCTTTATACTTGTATTAAACAAAAACTTCAGTTTTTCCACATTAATCATTCAGATACTGCAGCAGCAGGTGTGCTGTACTTTGATGAAGCCTTGCACTGTAAAGCATTGTTATCTTGGCACTTGATAGAAGACATGAGCTCAAGCACCTGAGAGAAGGATGGTGGCACAGTAAGTTACTGTACACTGCTGTTACCAGTATGGAAGGGTCTTGTTATTATGCAAACAGCATAAGAAATATGCAAATTTGTTACTGAAGATAACAACAGAAAGCCTGTTTGAGCAAGAAATCTATTACTGCGAACACAATACAATCGTAAAAAACAATACGGTAGCCATTACAGCAGTAAATTTAAGTTAAATCCTCATTTCACATCTACCCTGAGAGACACTGAAGATGATGTGGGGTGAGGATCTGCATGAAGATCTCCAGGCTAAGGGACTGAGCACCATAATGGCTCAAGATTGTGGCACATGGAAAGGTGCCATCAGGTGACTGAACCCACACAGTTTACATACTGTGTGGTTTATGGTTTCTTACTGTAAATGTAAACAGTACTTTCATTAACCAGAAGCTATGACAACTATGTTTCTCTGTGAAAAGATAATCCTTTCCTCAGGTGCCTTACAGTAGAACAAAAAACTTGAGCTCCACAGAAAGATTATACTTTCAGGACTTCGGTAATTCTTAAGCCCTCCTGGACATGAGAAATCTTAACAATCTTTTTCCATTAACACTAGATGTTTTACTCAGCTTAGGAGGTACTCTTTTTCCTCTAAACATTAAACTGTTTACATTATACTTCATCCATCTCAAGTTGGCAGAGATTTTTGTGATTTTGTTAATTACTGTATTTCCCATGGGAGAATAGGTCAGTACATGGCTCTACATCCCCTCGATGACACCTTTTTTGTGACTAGCACAATATTCTACTGTTACCTCTGGTTACAGCTCAGCACTTAAACTGTGAGAAGATCATTTCCGGCCAAATTAAAGTGAAGACTATAATACTGTATGCAGGCTCATTTGTTATGACTGTTTTCCAATGACGATTTTTAAATTATAATACTGTACAACCCTACTTTCCGTAAGCCAGTCCAAATTTGCAGCTTTTTTTTCAACAACTTAATGGAAGTTACTGGTTAAACTAATATATAGTGCAGTTTGAGCTAAACTGATAAGATGTAGTGAAAACTGACAATTCTATCTCAAAATTCGAGAATCAAACACTACCCAGATGTGCTGGACAGCCCATTATAGCTTGTCTCAAAACAAAATATATATATACCTGTATGTTACTAAGAAATACTGTAACATATAATTAGGTATTTGGTACAATTATGAAGTACAGTACAGTACACAGACTGTACATTATATACAAGATTGTATGCTTTGGAAAGGATTCAGGTCTAGCTAGGATATAGAGCTTTTATGGGTACAGTATTGTCTAATCTAATAAATATTTCTCTCTGTACAACCAGTTACGGTGCTGTCTAACTACCATCACAATATTTCTTTGTATAACAATTCATCACAGAGAGAAAATCATTTTAAAATTAGAGTTTACACTGAACTTATATGTACAGTACAGTACTTTAGTACTCAGAACAAACACTGATATTACCAGAACTTCATGTACCATATATTTACCGGTATATGCTTTGAGGTAAAGTAAGGATTGTTTATCGACATTCAGTTCTACTCAGTATTAAGCTATGGAAACACTGTCCTTTTTAACATTTCTGTTAACATCAATAGCACAAAAAGGTCTTTTCAAAAAAATCATCAATACAAAACTGTAGAAATGACAGTGAACACAAATATGTTCAGGCATGCTCTTTCAGAGCTGATTTTAAGGATGTATAAACACAGCTGAAGCTAAACTGCAGAAATCCATCCATCCATCCATCATCTAATCCTATGTTGCCCCATGAGGAGCGTAGGAGCCCAGGGCTAGGCAAGTTGGTCCTGGAATTTAAGATGAGAGTGACCAGCCTCACTCATCCCTGAGTGGCATTACATGAGCAATAAACCTCAACTATCCCTTGGATATAAACCTCCGCTGGTTCAATCCGATTGGAGTGCCATAATTACACACTAAACCACCAGGCGCCAAAATTTGATTTACTGTATAAAAATAAAATGTGAACAGCATTTTGTGTAAACTAAAAAAGCATACAAGTTAAATGCAGTACAATTTACTTAAAATCAACAAAATAGTGATATCTGCAACTACTGTACATACTAGTAGCGTAAAAATACCGCATATGAGCAAATAAGGTTGTGAACTGTTTTTCACTGGCATATGATTGTAAAGTACTGTAACAGTATAATGAACACAGCCTGCTATTAAAGAAATAAAATTAAAAAAATCACAAGTTATTCTATCTGTAAAATTACAAATGTGGCTGTATGATGTAATCATTCACTTATCATTTTCATTACTTAAAGGACTTAATAGGGAGGCTGCCAGAGATTGTACAGGATAGATAGCTGCCATTAGGTGACAAGGCAGATGCATGCAAGCCTGTTGACGCCTTTATAAACAATAAGATTACCATGTTCATGCATATGTTTACAGTGCACATTCGTAAAGTGTACATTAGTTCAAAGTTCACTGCAATAATTACTGTGTTAAATATCATCCAAGTCAAAAAATACAGCAGTTGATGATGTGGTAATACGAGCCCAGTGGCCTCTCTGTAAACTGGCCAATTTAATGTAAACCTGCACCAATGAGACTTTCAAAATTCTCAATTCTTTCAGGCTACAGCTCCTTGTATTTCCGTTATGAAGACATTGCACCTACAGTGAAAACTAATCCATTTAGCAATATACCGTACCAGTATCCCACGTGCCTAAGCTTCTTAATGGTTGCATTACAGTACGCAGTGCACCAAAACTCTATATAACCTTCTGTACCGTGTTATTGGTGTATTTATGCATAATGATCCCTCGTCAAGCAAGAACAACTGAGCAGGTACTATTTTGACAATATGAGAGTCACAACATGACAAGAGATATGCCATTCTACTTGTTACTTTTTTTTTTTTTTTCAAACTCTTGTTAAATACCTGTACCATTTACTGTACTGAGTAATGCTGTAATAACAGGTTGCAAAACTTGAAGCAAATTTCTGTTAGCCAGCAGGATTGGTAATGACCAAGTAAAGTAGTACGGTAAGTGGTGTGATGATAAAAGTACTGTATACTGACCTAATGCTCTGTTAGATGTGTAAACGAATTATCAAGAGCATGGTAGGAAGAGGCAGAGTAAAAGCATTCCCTGCTACCTGTTATATATCTGTATTTTAAAGGTGGTGGGACTGGATGTTTGGGTTCCTGCTATTTAATAAAATTATTTTAAAAAAAGAAAAAATCATATTTACTTTAATTAATAAAATTACAGTACAGTACAACTGATAGCAGTTCAATATGTCAGTCTATAATACCACTAAATCTTGTGCACTTTCAAAACCGATCACTATAAAGTGATTATTTTCCAAACAATATATAATGATAGGTACTGCTGTACTTCACTAGCTTGTTACCATTCCTTATGGATCACAAAAACGTTGTTTTGGAAATTACCAGAATGATAACCTATTTGTAAGTTGCTGGATTGGAAATATGTTAATCCAGTCTTCTGCATTAGGTACTTAATAATGCTGTAAGAGATTTACCACACATACTACTGAATAAGTCTACCATACATGTGCAGTATTATTCCATCTTGTTAATCCATGCAAATGAAACGTTTAAAGTACTTTAAAATAAACTGTTATGTTCCATTCACTAGGACACTGCTGTACATTTTAATGCAACCTAGTAATGTCACACTTTTTAAAAGTCTGAAATAGGCCTTGTTATAATAATACAATTAGATCCTACATATACCGTAAAAAAAGACCATCATTTCCACGACGTCAAAAGAATTTTTATCTATAAGTATCCGAAGATCAGGTTTCCTGTGGATCTGTAATACAGTATATGGATGATCTACAGATTTCAACTTCCTAGTCAAGAGTACTGCTTTAATCCCTTCACTACAATGGTGTATTCTATAATGCCACCTCTAGATGCTTTTATATAGCTTGGGGGAGGCTATTAAAACTAGGGGTGTTAATATATTAAATTCCTGAACCTCTACAGGGTTCTCTTAAGCTGAATAAAATTGTTTAAAATATCAAGAAAATTGTAAAAACAATAAAGACATTAGACAGAAGGGTCTACCCCCTTCATAATGAAGGCAAACTCTTCATTTTACTATGTTACCATTACAGAATTTTATTAAATTTAGGAAGGAGCTATACCTGTGAAGTTACTGAAGGCTACAGCTACCCTTTCTAGTTTGAACAGTCTCTCCAAAGATAAATAAAATTTTCTGGACACAGCAAGAATAATTAAAAATAATACATCATTGGATTGATGGGGTTAACAGTAGAATGAAATGAGCTTTTAAACCACTGACTTTCACTACTGGCTCAACATACTAAACTGCAAATATCCGACCATATAACGCATAGATACAAAATTCTTGTTTTCCTCAAAATACCAATGAAACACTGTATTATCTGAACTGACTTTGCCTCACAATAATCAAGAGAACAGATCCAAACACTGAGTTTCTCCATTTCTGGTAAAAATCACTGACTATTGTCAGCCTACACTTCCAACAATCCTTACATTATCACTCATGATCATTAGAATTTTTAAAAATCACTGACTATTGCCAGTCTAAACTTCCAACAGTCCTTACATTGTCACTCATAAACATTCGAATCTTCTGAGAATACCAAGCACCCACAAACGTAGTTCATGAACCATTAATAAAGTTACCTTCATCCTTACGGATATTGACCAAGAAGAGAGAAATCAGCTTACGCTTTACAGATATTTTGAAACCCCCACCAGGAGGGTCAAAAATGTCATATGGAGTCTACACTGACCTAAAAAATATATCTGTATATTTATAACATATACCATGGGAGTAAAATATGATGAATGAAAAGTTACAGAGTACGAGTTTTGAGTTTTTAATGGCAGAAGGGAAAGGAAAAGGTATGGTGAATGATGATATGATGAATATCTTTAATATGTATATATACAGTATATATGTATACTGTAATGACACTTTACACTTACCAAATAACGTTATTCACAAAATGAGTAGCCTTGGATGCAGTAATATGCCATCAAAGAAAATTAAAGTGTTAATAGGATTGTAATATAATTTTTACCTGTATAATCTGTATATTTCACTGTGTATTATCTAATGTACTGTGAATGACAATATACAATAATGTAATGTGTTTTAATTCTATGAGATTTCTTGACATGTATAATGCTTGGCATAATAGATGTTACCATAGTTTATTTGTTAGGGTACAGTAAAGTATATGTTTCAATATGTATTGTAGATCAGCACTGGCCACATAGACAGGAAGGCAAAAAGCTATATGTGTATATATATTTTATATATATATATATATATATATGAGTGACACAAAATGAATTGGTAATAGTGCATCTCCACGAATACGCTGTCATGCAAGATAGGGCTAGGATCTGTTTTGCGGGGTTATTTACACGAGTGGCGGCTACGGTGTCAACAACAGTAATTTCTTCTTAACATCACAATAACTTTGCAAGAAGCTGTAAATTCCAGAGTTTGTCTCTAGCAATTGCTTCTTAAAAGGTAATGAGGTACAATAAGTATACAAATTTGCTACGCGATATAAAATAAATTTTTTACTGTATCAGTATATATACAGTATATAAATGTGTTAAGGCTTACCTGTCTATCAGTTAAAACAGTTTTGATCTGTGCTGACATTTCCCTTTAAAAAATGCTAAAAAGGGTAAACAAGGTTTTAGCCTTTCCCTTAGTCCCAAATAACTTAAAATTTACTTTCATGTATGTCATTTTAGACATTCTGAAACACTTGCACTTTACTACACCCTTGAATTGAGAATATGCAAATAATGTAAGAAGTCTCACACAAGATCTCTTTCATGCCATAAAATCGAGTGCTGGAAACAAACACTGGAACCTACTACCACCATGCACACTATGAAACATCTATTCACTAAACTTTTACAAGGAGAGGTACTAAAACAACTATAGGTACATGAGGAGTGGAAGTACGGTTGGATGAATGCTTGGGATACAACTTTCTAGCTTGCCAGACTGGAGTGAGTTCACTGTCTTTTAAAATGTGACACTTTACAGGGGAAACCTGAGCACTTTCCCCTGTCTGAGTCAGGTGGAAAAAAATTGGCATGTAGATTTGTTTTGATGTGGCTGGAACACTGGCTATAGCTGTTCCTTTGCTCAGTTGCTTTGGTTAGTGGAGAGAACAGTACACCTTGACTGCTCCTTTGGTGCCCTCCGAAGCTCTTGCCTATGAAATAAGGGGATATGATGTAGGCCATATAATCTAGTGGATGTACTGTATTATTTCATACAGCTTGCTGTTATTGTGATGGAGCACTTGAAAAATTCCATTTTTAAACAGTCAGAAAATTACAATGTTCTAACTGAAAAGCCATCTGTTAATTAAATTGGCTACATAATGGATATTGGCATGGAGGATGATAGGAATATCGTGAGACATTGCAGAAAAGATCATCATCATCATTATCATGCTAACCACAAACTCCACACATAAAATGAGGTGGTGGGCTGCTGTTGCTGCCTCAGATTCATCTAGATGTGAACTGGCCTACAAGAAACTGACCACTTCGACCAGGTGCTCCAAGAGATCTGTTGGGGTTATGCTGAAGGACTGTCTTTGGCATCAGAGTGAGTTTAGTAGTGTGCTCTGGTGTGGAGGGCTGCATTACAGCAAGTGCATAGTGGACTGTTTAAGATCTGTATTCTGAGCTGGTACAGAGTCAGGAAAGGAAGTCAGTCGTGTACACTGTACTCAGGTTAGGTGAGCCTGTCTCTCTCTCTGTAAGAGACAATACTGTAAGATGAATGTCTAGTGGGGGTTCATGTGGGATGCTGTTTGGAATGAGGTTTTGCGTGGCTCTAGTGGCAATGTGTTCTGTGAAGTGTAACGCTCAGTGGGGGAGGGTTCCTGTTGTGGCAATCTGTGTTGAGCAGTGGTTCAATTTGGTTCCTTGGTGGTGAGGAGTGGTGCATCACAAGGTACAATAGTATGATGGATCCTGTGTTGAAGAAATGAACTGCATTCCTCTCATGTTCAAGTGGTCTCTGACTGGTAGTACTGTACTTTTGTTTCTTGATACTAGGGAGCTCAGTCTTTGGTCTATGTACATCCATCCATCCATCCATTATCCAATCTTATGTTGCCCCACAGAGAAGAGTAGGAGCTCAGGGCTATGTAAATCCTGTTAATATTCTTAAAGATCTGTTTTGTGAGTGTGCTTATTAAAAATCCTTTCCACAGTTTCTGGCTGCTACATTGGGAGCCCAATTTGGGCTGTTGTAATTCACTGCTGTCCAAATGAACTGTTAACAGACTGTGTTCCGGTTTTCTTGCTGCTGTCCAAGTGTGGTGCCGGTGAGTGTTTTCATGGCAAATAAGTTTGTGTGCTGAGAAACAGTCATGAGTGTACCCTGAGTACTGTAAATCCAAGGATTCCGGGAATCTCTCTCTATGCTGAGTCACTCATTAACCCCCAGGCTGTGACATGCATGTTGAATGGGATGTCCATGGGGTGGGAGATTCAGGAAAAGAATTACCTTTTTTCATTTCAAAAATGTTCACAGAAATGCTCACCACACATTAAGATAAAAAATATAAAAAAAACTGGTACAACTAAATCACTCTTTCTTCTTATATACAAGAAACAAATATGAAAATTCTAGACCTGCACCACAATTCACATACAGTACAGTATTGGTGATGAACCTAAAACACCTACGAATAGGTTTATATTGGAGAAGTATATTTTGGTCAACTAGCAGCCAGGTTGGCAAGAAGCAGCCAATATCATCACTGAATGAGACAAAGGTTGCATCACCCAATGCATGGTCATCCATCAAGCACAGACACGGGCTTTACGCCAAGAGGAAATGCGTAAAATTAGCCAAATTAGCCATGATTCTGGATGCTGAACTGCAGCATACCAGAAATGCCTTCTGAATGACATGTCACTGCCTAAGAGTTAAAGAGGGTTACTTGAGGGTACAATCTAAGATTTGTGCCTGTCTGGAGTGGGAAGAGTACAGCTGATTTTGTTAGTGGAGCATTGTTTTTGTTAAGCCAGAAAAGGCCTTACAGGAATACATACCAGTTAATTACCAATCCTAAGCTTTTAAAATACAGTAGCAGAACAAGCCATACCTCAATGTGGATGACTACGTGGGTGTTTTTGGAGGAGCCCTCAGGAAGGAAGGATCCACCGCCGCAACCTTGGCTGTGAGGAAGGCGTGCATGCAGAAGAGCAGGTTCTGTAGGTTTGTCGCACACTCCAACTCCTGAGGGTGTAAAGCTGGTCAAAATCTACAACAGAAACTCAATAAAAGTAACAAGTCATTAGGTGAAACAATATAAAGCAAACCCACATTACCCCATTTTAGGTCCAACTAGGCTACTGCAATCCATCACAATTAAGGGTAGATGCCCAACCTACTTCCCCTAGTGGCATTACATGACTAAAAACCTCCAGTAACCTCATGGGAACTGAGTTTATGCAAGGCCATTATTGCAATGGGGACATTCTAACCACTAGATTACCAAGTACATTACATTTGTTTGATGAGAAAGTGATCATAACAAGTCAGAAATGTCATGCTGTCACCCCAGATCCGAATAATTTGGGTACTAAAAAGGAAGATTAGATGAATCAAAGAGGTGTAATAAAGAGGATGAAGAAATATGTGTAATGATATGTTCTTTTGTTCTGGTATATAACAATACACTACATCCTGATGCTTACACTACCAAGACATGTTTGTGTGCATTTATTAAAGAAAATGTATCTTTATTATAAACATGGTATGTACAAATGATTAACATTTTATTACATACTGCAATATTAATGTGTAAATACACACAAACACACAAGCAAATACTGTATATACAACAGATAGATAGATTAGGCAAGGTTAGAGATAGTGCCTACATCATGGCTTCAACAACACTCTGGGCTCTGATGGACAAGTTGCAGCAATCTGGTGACAAAGCAAATGCACAAAGGACAGGAAATGAATGTATCTTCACGAGATATGGTAACGTGGCCAGGGCTCTCTTTGTTTCTGCATCAAACACAGACACCAAGTGGGATGATGATGTACTGATGGCCAAGGAAAGCTATACAGGGGCTGAACAAGGAAAGATCTCATCAACAGTACAGTACAGGGGAAGAGGGAGGGTAAATTCTCCTGCAGGACACGACCAGCAAAATTACTTTCAGATATGAGCAAGATTACCACCTAATGATAAGCCTATGGCAGAACAGCAGCAATATATACAGCATGCTACTTTAAATACTCATATGATGACTCTGTCAATCATCTAGCAGAGTTTCACAATTATTAGTTTAAAAAGACTGTACAAGTGGATAATGAACAAAGAATGCTGTCTATTACTTCCATGAACTGGATTGGTAATGAGGATGTTATGAACCTTAAATCCATCACCAATTAACTGTATTGTAAGAAGCAATGCATATCCTACCTGACAGAAAATGGACTATCTTTTCTTCTGAATTCCCAAATTCAGAACCATGGGATATTCTCTATATTCTTACAGCATTTGAAAATATGACACAGTTCCAGAGAAGATGACATTTAATTCATGCAATTCTATCTTCTACTCTTAGTTTTGACTATCTCAATATGAAATCTAAACCCTTTGATAATTCTTTCTGATTAAAGCTCCTTATTCCAATTCAGAAACCTATGTCTGAGTGGCCTTGCCTCCATCAGAATCCTTCCAAATCCATGTCCCTGTTCAAGCCTTCCCTATCCCTCCTCATCTACTTTTAGTACAATATCATCCATAGCTCTTCAATCCTTCTTCCACCCTTATTCCATCCTGACCTCAACTGTACTTGATGCAAATCCTCAAAATGGGGGTTTCCAGTCTGACTGCAGTGAACTATCATTAATTTTCATCCCATTTTCTTCTCACCAGACATTTTAGTGACAAATTTGTTTCAGCTCTGATCTTTCTATCTTATTAACTCATTTTTCAATAAATAATTACAATACAATGAAACCCAGAGCCCTATACCACAGCATACCCGGTATCACTTTTTCCCAAAATGCCACTGCTTCCTACTCACCTTTGTCTCAATCTCCTTATTCTCATTTTGGAAGTGCAGTTTTAGCTTAGTCTTGCTGTCATCTGAGGAACCTTTGAGCTGGGAGAACTTGTAACGCCAATGATATTCTCGTGTCTCAGTGTCATACAGTGCAAAGCCTCCTGACCAATCCAGGGTTAGTCCTGATGACCTTCCATTTTGGGTTACAGCGAAGGTCTTGCTCTGTGGGTTAGTAAAGTACGGTATTAAAATGGGTTGTGGACGGGCGACATGCATACCATATCTGCCTCTCGTATCCCATTACTTCATATTAAGTTGATACTTGATCTTTAGGGATTCTTTTAACTCTTTTATAACACCTTGGCTCTTTCTTACAGTTTCCTAGCTTACAAATAGATTTCTGTTCTTCAGGACTAAAAACCTCCAATAATTTCTTCAAGACATAAATCTTGCTCTGTCTGGTGATTTAATCAGATAATTAGTGGCATTCTGCTCTCTTAAAAATTCAATAATCTGACTGAATGCACAGTATTTATTATTAATCTAACCATGATTGCTCTTTCAGTTACCTATTCTTCAAGTTTTCTTACTACCAGTAATTTTATTTTGGCCTGTCTACAGTCTACAGCAAAATTCTTTGGCATTAGCTACTAAATTAACACCCATTACTTGGCTATGTTGTAGTGTACACACCCCAAGTCTAGTTACGGCATTATACACAGCCCGGTGCCATGCATTTTCAATCCTTAATAAATCTTGGCGAGTCTCAACACTAAGGTAACGTGACTCTTGCATGGCTGTCTGCAGAAGGAAGCAGTGTTGTCGCTCATCCACATACTCAGACTCCTTGATTACTCTGAACATTGTCTGATGCACCGCCCATACTGACGCTCGTTCCACCCAGTCGTGTGTGTTCAACTGCAAGGAACAGTAAGTTGGGACTGATAATTTAATTAATATCATGTATGAAGAAAAAAATCTGGGAGGAATGACAATGCAAAACAAAATCATTATGAAGTACTGTATTATACAAATCAGAAAGAGACTGTACAGCACATACAGTATGTTACAGAGTGAGTTTTTAAAAATGGTTCAAAGGCTAATTAATGCAAGGTGTAAACTTTGTATCATTCTGGAAAAGATGCAGACAGTTTGCTGACTGACACAAGACCATTGGAAGCCTGTGATTCCCTATGGTTGCATCATAATATTAAACAGGAATACCTGGTATCAGCATTGTACATAAGTCTCTCACCAGGTTTTCTTATACTAATAATAACACTCATCACATTTACAAGAATGGTACTTTTAGATCAGCAAGCTTTAATGTTATATCAATATTGGGATTAACTCATGGGTAAACTAAAATGAGTTTCATAAACAATGTCAACATTTTCTGTGCCAATCTAAACTTTTCTAAGTGGACACAGCTTATATACTGCTGGAGGAGAAAGATGAAGATACATCCAAGGTGGCAGGTGGTGTGGAATTAATTATTACATGTCACCACCTTGGGGAAAAAAAAAAAGTTAATCAAGAGCATAATAATAACAGGGGGAAAATTCTCACTGACGGAAAACACAAGAAAATAACTACCATAGCTAAATACGTCACTCACTGGTCACATAACAACTTTAAATACCAAATGAAACAAGTCACTTTAAACCTTATGAAGGTTTCTCCTTGAAAGCAAGTTATGTTGCTCTGTACTGTATTATCCAAGCACATTAATCACAAGTTCACAGAGCCCTTTAATTTGCCTCACCTGACGACTGTTCAGTAGCAATTCTCTTCATCTTCCACTTGTGCTTTGCAGCTTCAGGCTCTGATTTACAGCGTTTTGTCATAAATTCTGTTCAATTTATACCTCTATATCACATAAATTATAACAGTACTAGTCACTTCGGGATTACTCTGATAATGTTTATCAACACGGATATTATAAAAAAGGGCAAAACCAAACTTTTCAAGGAACACGACACTCGTTGAATTCCCCCTTCCACGAAGGGTTTATCTAGCATGAATAAGGTTTCATAAATCATTTTTTTTTAAATCAATTTACAACTACAATGCTTACGAACAGAAAGCTGACATCCTCAAGTAGGCTACCTGAAAATCGCAAAGCAATAAACTGCCATTATCGAGTATTTTTTTTTCTTTCTTTTAATGACTTCCCATGACTGTATGAAGCAAGGTCCAGGCACGGATTTAACAAAGGGGCATGGGGAAGATAGCCCCCCCCCATAATCGGAAAGTCAATTTTCCTTACAACAGAACATTTGTTTTACCAATTCTATGCAGTAAATATCTTGTGTGTCATCGCAGAATCATGTTGATGAAAAGAATTTACGTATTTGGTAGTGAACATTGCTTCAGACGTGGTAATTCGGGAAGGAACTATTCACCCCTTCCTTTCCCACAGTTGTGAATGAGTCTGGCCCGCACTCCACAAAATTATGACCCAGACTTAATGTTTCATACCTGTCTGGGTCAATTTTCCTTACGAAAGAAATCTAACCTATACAGGTATGTACAACCTGAAACAAATAAAAAATATCTGGGCCCCTTTTCATGATAATAAAACTCTGACCTATACACACAGATTTACATAAATGTGTGGGTCACTTTTCCAAACCATTGAATTCTGACCTATACACACAACCTTACATACCACTATGGAACACTTTTCCTCACGAGAGACTTCTGGCCTATACACAGTCTTACCTAGCTGTACAGGCCATTTTTCCATACTGGGAACGGAAAGGCGTACAGGGCGTTTGTCCCCCTCCCCCACTGTCGGGAGACCAATGCTGTCTTTTTTTTTCTTTTCCCAAAATGTATGTAATAAACATCTTACTTAAATGTCACCGTGGAGTAATTTCAATGAAAAGAGAGATATGGGAATAAACTGTGAGGTACTTGGCAGAGTCAGCATGAATTCAGTTTCAGCAATTACTACCGGTATCATATTACCCCATCCTTTTCCAAAGCAATGGATCCGGCCTTATGGTCAGTCCCCTCACAAACTTAAAGTGAATATGGTAGAATGTGAAGCAAAGGGCAAAACTGAAACAAATGAGTCTGAAGTAAGTAGTAGTAGTAAACAAACCGAAGACACCAAGTTTGATAAAAACGGGAGGGGGGGCAGAGGAGAGGGACGAAGCCACCAAACACGACACAAACAACAATAGAAATTAAATTAAAGCCTCCAAGTAACACATAAACAGCAAGAAATATATTAAACTAAACTGTAAGGAGAAAAAATCAATCTGGATGCACTGACCGGAGGCGTGTCGAACATGTAAATATCGGTGCCTTTGAGGGCAATAAATTTTGGCTTCCAGTTCTGCCAAGGGAGGTTGTGGTTGAGAACGCCCTCGCACACCCACCCCATGTACAGCACGTGCTCGGAGGCGGGGAAGCTGGAGTTGTAGAGCTTCATCTGCAAAGGAAAAGGCCATCAACATCATCATCATCTTCATCATCATCAACCTCATCATCATCAACCTCAACATTATCATCATCATCATCATCATCGTCACCATCATCATCATTATTATTTCAGACCCAGACATGATTATATTTGTGCATTTAACTGGTAAATTTCTCTCTCTCTCTCTCTCTCTCTCTCTCTCTCTCTCTCTCTCTCTTTCTCTGTTTGTCTGTCTGCATTCCTCCAGCGAGGTTCTCAGACAAAGTTTAGCTAAAAGGATTTTCTGGCTTAGGCTTGAGAGAGAGAGAGGGTTAACACATGAAAGAGCTGCTGAATTTAAATCGATGGGATGGAATGGAAATCGAACAATAAAAAAGTGAAGAGGAGAAGGAGGAGGAAGGAAAAGAAGAGAGGAAGTAAGAAATGGGAGAGGAAAAGATGAAATATCGCATGAGAGAATGATAAAAGAAGACAGGGGCCAAAAAAATATGAAATATGAGGAGGAAGGGGGAAGGGAAAATCAGAATGAGGAAGGGAGGTGGAGAGGGAGATAAAATGAGCGAAAAGAGAAGGAAAGAGGGGGAGAAAAATGAATGAAAAGAGGAAAAGGGAAGGGAAAAAAGATGAGAAAGAGCAAACAGGATTAGATGTAGATAAAACTGAAGTAAGGAAAAAGATGAGAATTAGAAGAGGGATAATGAAAGAGGAAAGAAAAGCAACAGAGAGAGGAGATGGAAGAGAGACAAGGAGAAAAAAGGAAGAGGAATGAAGGAAAAAATAAATGAAAAGGAGGAATAGGGATGAGAGCAACGAGGAATAAGAAAGAAAGAACAGAAAATGGAAAAACGAAGAGAACAATGGACAGGAAAGAGAAAGAGGCGTAAAAAGTGAAAAAGGATGGTGGGAGAAGTAAAAGGTGTTAATATTCTCTCTCTCTCTCTCTCTCTCTCTCTCTCTCTCTCTCTCTCTCTTCCAATACATATCAAGCCTTGAATATTACTTGAACATGAATATGGCTTCAGCCAAACCATTTTTCCAGCTTAATGGGATGCGGTCCAAATGAAGAAGTTGAAGGGCAAAAAATCCATTGACCCATTCACAACAACGGCAATTTATTTCAACCTTGCAACCACCAGATGATTTTATTCAGCTTAAAAATCCTCTATTACTTAACCCCTTGAACTCTGGTGGCGGGAAGCTGTGGAAATGTGATATACGTGAAGAAAGAGGGGCACGCGAAAAGGGGAAACAAGTGTATGAAAAGAAGTAGGGAGAGTTAAGCAAGAATGAAGAAAGTGAGGGGGATGGCAAGAGAAGGGATGGGAAGGAAAGTGAGGGGAAGGGGAGGAAAAGAAGGATGAGGGGAAGGGAAGGGGAGTGAAGGGAAGGGATGGCTGCCAATAGAGTCCAATTCCCAGCGCTCTAAGTTTGCCTAAGCCGCGTGAAATTCCCAGTCGTGTCAGGAATGTACTACACTCACACGACATTCCAGACCAGGGTCATCTTTGCTACGTACTCCATGGCCACTTTTATGTACTACTGTTATATCGATCTACTGCCTTAGGATAAACACTAAGACAGTGAAAACGACTTTTGAACCTGCCGTAGTGTTATCTCTGAAATCCAACACACCTTCCAGGAAATTGTGTCAGGGTTCCATAATTCTTCGACAAAAAAGTGAAGCTATATTCCTGATGGCAACTGTACTTACATATTCCGGCTTATGGGCATCATCTTCCCTCTTCACTAGGATGACACTTTTTTCTTTTTTATTGTGATCTCAAGATGATCAGATTCAGTTCAAGAGACAATTTACACACCAGAAGGTCAAGTAAGGGCTTAATTAACCCCCTTCGCTGCCAGGCTGCTCTCTTAATGTAGATAAAATTCTCTCGCAGCAGCAAAACGACCTTTATTACAATGGCGTCGTTATTTCTTTTTACTTTACTGACTCAGAATTCAATTTCGAACTAGAAGGCCTTCACAAACCCCCTTCATTGCTAGGGTGTTCTCTCAATCTGAATAAAATAGCTGGGTGGTAGCAATAACAAAATATATCATCGAAGTGAAGTGGTTAATCCATTCGGCACCAAGACATCGCTTCAATTATACTCCTGTCCCAGTCAAACAGTTCTAAGCAAATTTGGGGACGCCTATCGCGGTGAACGGGGTAAAGAAATGGAAGGTCACAGAGAAGATGGGGACGCAGCGTGAAATTAAGTTTACACAGAAAATATTGCCAGGGATCAGAGGGTGACTGAAGACGGGAAATTGACCTCCCTGCATGAGAAGAAGCCATTTTCCCGACCACTACAACAGTATATTTTATATTCCTTCCTTGTTTCCTCCAGACGATTCCATTCACGAGGTAGAAGGGATAACTATTTATCCTTTTCACTGTGATGACTTCCCTCCCCTTGACACTGGGACGCCTTCACGTGGTGGCACCGATATGACCGGACGTTGGAGTTGCCTGGTCATTCAAACATGCCACAGTTCTCTCCCTATTCCCTAAAAGAGGATGGTGGCCAGTTCCCCCCTCCAACCTCACTGCCCAACGAGGCTCAATTTGAGTTCAGCATGCTATTGGCTACATCTTCTGGATTCAATTTGCATCTGGGCTAAAAGTTTAGGTTCATATCGTGTTACAGTCTAAACTTTACTCAACCACTCTCCACTCCCTTACCACTCCCTCCTACTCCTCCCTCCCCTACCATTCCACTCCTACTCCTCCCTTCCCTACCACTCCCCTCATACTCCTCTTTCCCCTACTACTCTCCTCCTACTCCTCAGTCCCCTACCATTCCCCACTCCTCTACCAATTCCCACTCCCCTGCCAATTTACCCAGCCACTCTCCACTCCTACCACTCCCCAGCTACGCCCCAGTCCTCTACCAGTTCCCAACATCTCTTACACAATAGCTAAAATTACGTAAGAAACAATTTCCTCGAGTACTATCAAACACTCGGGATATATACACCTGCTTCCTTGTAGATGTTCATTCCACCCATAACTCTAAATTCTAATGAAGAGACGGCATTTCATCCTTGGCCTGTTAGTAATATATCTTCTTAGCCATCGTAGGTGTTGGCATATAGAGATGATCACATTACGGTGATTTGTTTCTGTCTATAACTAAATTCTACTGATGAGACGGCATTTCACCCTTGGCCTGTTTGCAATAAATCATCTTCTTAACCATCGCAGGTGTTATCATACAGCCAAGATCACAGAACAGTGGTTTATTTTTCCTTCCTCTGTTCATCTTCTTAAAAAAAAAAAAAAAAGACACCCACCTGTAAGTTAGTGCCCACATGCAAGTCAGTGCTCACCTGTAAGTCAGTGCCCACCTGTAAGTTAGTGACCACCTGTAAGTTAGTGCCCACCTGTATGGTAGTGCCCACCTGTAAGTTAGTGAGTCCGATAATGTTGTTAGTGATGTGTTTGATCCACTGCGACAACATGGCGGCGTCCTGGCAGTGCACCACGCCGGTACTGATGCCGTTGATGCCACGCACCTCGAAGGCCTGAGGGCGTAGCTTGTCCGTACCGAAGATGTACCGGGTAATGTACGCCATCATCAGGGGCACTGCCGAAGGAGGGGGCGTTAGTGGAGGAAGGCAAGTAGAGGTTAAGTGAGGGGGAAGTGAGGGGTGAGTGACAGGGAAGCGAGGAGGAAGTGTGGGGGAAGTGAGGGATGAAATGGGGGGGCATTAGTGGAGGTAAGTGTGGGAGAAGTAGGGGGGACTCTGCAGTAGGGGGAAATCAGTGGTGCATGGAGGAGGGGATGATGGGTATATATATATATATGATGGGATATATATATATATGAACCTATCAGTACAAAACTACCCTACGCAGCAAAGAAGAGGACAGAATATCAACTATGTATCTCAGTGTAATTCCAGTGTACCCCTTCTCAACTCTGTTTTCTTCTTATAAACTAATAGCAATTTTTTTTGTATTTTCGGTCTATTACGTAACCCTTTGTAACTCCTATATTTATTTTCTTGTATTTTCTTGTGCCTCTCTATCCTTTATATTTATTTATTTGCATTTTTAGCTCTAAGATTATGTAGCCTATATTAAGAACCCCAAATTTTTCTACCTCTCTGTAATATGATATAACTTCACTTCACATTTCCTCGTATCTTCCACAGTCTGTTACATCTGTATTTTTATGTATTTCCCATCACGTCTGTACCTCTATGTATCTCATCAGGCTTCATCTGATAACCCTTCATCCTAACAAAACTTTATCTCCCTTGCGTATCAGTGTGACCTACCTTCGCTACTTTAATCTACCGCCTCTCTCTCTCTCTCTCTCTCTCTCTCTCTCTCTCTCTCTCTCTCTC